>JAPKIE010000031.1:0-150370 GCA_026725045.1 Vanrija sp. TS_01
ACCCCACAGGCACCCGCCGCCGCGTGCGCCCGCCCTACTAGCTGGCTATACGCACCCACGCCCACACCCACACACCCCCCCCCCCCCCCCCCCCCCCCCCCCCCCCCCCCCCCCCCCCCCCCCCCCCCCCCCCCCCCCCCCCCCCCCCCCCCCCCCCCCCCCCCCCCCCCCCCCCCCCCCCCCCCCCCCCCCCCCCCCCTACCTGGGAACCCCCGCGCAACCCACTCACGTCACGTCGCCTTGCACAAACTCAAGCCCATCAACCACCGCAGCCGCTTCTCGAGGCGGGCCAAGGTCGATGCCCACGATGCGCGCCCCGTTCTGTGCATACAGAGCGGCGATCTCTCGGCCACTGCGGGCGTGAGCTACTTTATGGGTACACAAAGGAGCCCCTCACATGCCAGAGCTTGAGCCGGTGACCTGACGTCAGCCAAGGCACGATCTACAGCAGCCACTCACGATGGCGACTTTGCCTTGCAGGCGTTGTGGTGGGGTAGTTGCTTCTGTCATTCGTGTGATGGGTGCTGATACTTAGCGAGGGGGGTGTTGCAGTGTAGTGACGGATGTTGTTACTATATTCAGTGGGAAGGACGCCAGCAGGCAGACAGTGAGGTCATCTGCATGTGATACTCGGCATGCGACTGGTGGCGGCATGCGGAGGAGGCATCCCGGCCTCCCGCGTTCGTCGACACAATGTGAAACAATCTGCTGGCGTCTACTGCTTGTCTAGTTCTACATTGACAGAACCGGCCACACAGCCACGACGTAGCAATTATTCCTTGACACGGTGTATTGTGCAGTGACTTCAAGTCCAGGAAAGTACCGAACAGCACGCAGCTCCTGCAGCCGCTGCAACCTCACGCGACCACTCTCAACCCGGCAAAGCTCGTCAGCTGCCTCATGACCAAACATACAACCGGACCAAGATGCTGACCCCGCCACTAAGAGCACACCACTGCTTAGTCTAGTTGATGACCAGCCCGCCGTCGTTGACCAGGACGTGGCCGGTAACATACGATGCCTCGTCCGACTGCCGCCTGGTTAGCCCGCCCCGTCTGCCCACTCACGGCGAGGTGCACGATGCTGTTGGCCATCTCCTTGGGCCCGGCCCAGCGCAGCGCTTTGAGGCTCGTGTGCGCGAGGAGCGGCGCGTCGCGCTGGTCCACCGTACCCTTGGTCATGGCGGTGTGCGTCGCGCCGGGCGCGATGGCGTTGACGCTGATCCCCGACAGGCCGTACTCGGTCGCGGCGGTGCGCGTGAGCTGCGCGATTGCGGCCTTGGAGAGGCTGTACGTCCCGAGACCGGGGAATGCACGCAGGCCAGCCCCGCTCGCGACGTTGACGATGGACCCCGTGCGCTTCTCGGCCAGCAGCGTCTTGATGAACAGCTGCATACCTGGTGCCCGTCAGCGTGTCCCGCAGGCCGGCCTACGCACCCTGCAGCGGCGAGCGCAGGTTGATGCCCAGCACGAGGTCAAGCTCGTCGGGCGTGATGCGATCAGCGGCGTGCTGCGCGCTATGCCGGCGTTGTTCACCAGCACGTTGGGGTGCGCGCCCCAGTTGGCCTTGGCTGTCGAGAAGGCGCGGGTCCAGGTATGGTGGTCGCTACGACGGCGTGAGCGTGGGCTCGCTCACTGAGCTGTTCCTCGCACTCACACCACGCTCCCTTGTACAAACTCAATGTCGTCGGAGCGGGGTACCTCGCGCCGACCTTGGACAGGTTGACGTCGACAGCAAGCACGCGCGCTCCGTTCTGGAGGAAGGCCTCGACAGTCGCGCGGCCGATGCCGCTGCTGCTGTCTGTGATCTGGCTGTCTCAGTGCCGCCCAGCGCGCTTGCACCCACCAGTGCGATCTTTCCTGCCAGCCTCCCTGCCATTGTAATAGTATGGGCGATGAACAACATGCTCCATCGCGAACGGCTACTTCAACGAGCCGAGCTGCACGTGGGGCGCCAAGCAGGCGCGGAGGCGGTGGCTTGTGGCGTCCGTGTCCGAAGCGCTGCAGCCAGGCCGACAGGCAGAGGGGGCGAGCACAGCCAGGCCAGATGTCGGATCTGAGGAGAGAGCAAGACTGTGGTGTGCGGCTGCATGCATTCATGTGGCGTACGGCATGCTCCGTAGGGTTGGCAGAAACGTTGGACTTGGGCACAGAGGTGGAGACGTGGGGAACAGGAGCTCTGGAAGTTCGGTGCTCCGAGTGGCTTGCGTGCTGGTTAAGCGGCGCATGTTCGCAGCAGGCGGCAAGGCGAGGGGATGCGCAGCACTTGCGAGCGGGGTAGGTGCAGAGAAGCGCTTTGTAGCAGGCCGTTGCGCGCGGGGGCAGGAGGGCCACACTCCCCCTCAACAACACTCAAGCGTTGATCTTCCTCACTCCCGCAGCAACAAAAGAACGTGCTCGCACGCTGAGTCGAACAGCGGTCGGGTCGGAAGCAGTGTTCAAAGAACCACAACGACCAATGATAACCACCTACACTATACGAGCAGAATTTGTTACAATTTTTGCGATTTTTTCTTGCCCTTAACCTGCACGAAATGTGCAAATTACGTGATCGGAAAGTAGAGATTACGTCGACTCCACGTGGCGCCAGTCCCACGTATCTCCCCGGGGCTCCACTGCCTCCACCTCTCCTTAGTCCCATTCTCAATCCATGCAGTTTCCGTCTGCGCGTCCACATTCGACAACGACAAAACGTACGTGCACGGCGATAACGCGACATTGCGCTCGACTCGACTGCAACTCTCTTGTGCTTGGTCACAGCCGCCTCGAAACGACCAGCCCCAGTCGCACTTTCGGGTCGTTGCATCCGATCCCCACGCTAATCCACGCACGCGCCGACGTGGAGCCAGCCAGCCTTAGATCAAACAAAAGCGGTTACCCGCCCCGATACGCTGCAAACAAACAGCTGGCCCTTATAACCATGTCAGCCCGCTCTCTGTCACCTACGTCCCCCACCACCTCGTCGCACTCGCGCTCGTCACAGTCGCACACGGTCACCAAGATCACCGCCCGCGCCGTCGCCCGCCTGCACCGCGAGACCGACACCGACACCGACTCGGAGGACGACATTGTCGTCACTGTCACCTCGTCCAAGACGTCGCCTGAAGGCAGCAGCCTCACTTCCCGGTCCTCTTCAACCGCTTGGACCTCGAGTTCCGCTTCCTCCCCGGCCCCCACGATGCCCGGCGGCGAGAACACCCCCCTCGTGCCCAAGCACGACCGCACGCCCGCCCACGCGCTCGCGCACCCGTGGCACAAGAAGCCCAAGCTCCTCACCTATGCCGAGAGCCTGCGCCTCGTCCCGTGGCAGACGGACAACGAGTGGGTGACGAGGGGATACCGCCCCCAGCTGAGGAGCATCCGCTCGTGTCTCTGGAGTGCCATTGGATGTAAGTGTGGGGAACCTGATGGACGCTAATAGTCTAGACGTCCATAACGAGACGGTCAACATCCACACGCACTCAATCGGTGCGGCCTTCTTCGCATTCCTCCTCCCGTACCATCTCCTCTCGGTGCACTTCCCTTCGCTCGGTGGCTTCTTTCCCACTGTGGCCGGTGGCGCTCCTGTGGCAACAGTAGCGGACAAGCTGGGCATCGCCTGCTACTGTGTGTGTGCGGCAACTTGCCTTGGCCTCAGCAGCTGGTTCCACACAGTCCAGTGCTGTAACCGTGAAGTTTGCGCCCTCGCCCACTCCGGTGACTATGTAGGTGTTATGCTGTGCTCCCACAACCAAAAGAGGGCAGGACGCAACGTGGCAAGCCGGCGGAACACAGCTGACGTGGGCCGCAGATTGGAATCGTTGTCCTCATTGTCGGATCCATCCTTCCTGGAATGTATTACGGCTTCCATGGCAGCCTTGGACTCCAGGTATTCTACATGGGTACGTGGTCCAGGGCGTCTCATTGCCGCAATGACTAACTCCGACAGCTGCCATCCTCGGAGCGGGGATCACCTCGGGCTACGTGAGTTCATCAAGGACCTCAAGGTCCAGGCACTATTCCGGCAGCACCTGCTGACGGGTCAGATCGTCCTCTCCCCTCACCACAAGGGCCACCGTTGGCACCGGACCCTCACGTTCATCGCCTTGGGTCTCTCGGCCGTCTTCCCCGTGGCACATGTCATTATTGCCAAGGGTCTCGACTTTGCCCGCGCCAAGATGGGCGTGAGCTACATTGTCGCCGGTGGAGCCAGCTACATTTTCGGCGCACTCCTGTAGTGAGTGGAGTGTTGTTGTTATCAGTCGGAGACCACGTCACTGAGACTTTGCAGCGCTGCTCGCATCCCAGAGAGCCTTGCCCCCGGCAGGTTTGACTACGTTGGGTCGTCGCACCAGATCTTCCACTGCTTTGTCCTCCTTGGAGCGTGGTTCCAGTTCTCTGCGCTTCGCTGGATGTCGGTTGGAAGGGCCGCCGGTGGATGGTGAGGCCACAGTTGTGAAACGACGATTCTTGTGGGAATCACTACCACCGCCTTGTGTCAAGGTTACCAATCAACGTCCAGGAAGAGACTAGCATGTCTGCATATAGCATATTGTTTCATGTGCATGTATCACGCCAGGAAGGCAGCCCAGTACCTTGCAGCAGCAGCAGCAGCAGCAGCAGCAGCAGCAGCAGCAGCAGAGTGTGTATCCCACGTCATGGGAGTTTGCTCGCTAGTCTCCGAGACGGAGTTGCTTGCATCCGAACGAAGGTAATCGATTCCAGTGCCGTTATCACCTCGGTTCACAAGGCTGAGACAGTCACCTGCCGCGCGCTGCGCACAGCGAGACAGAGACACCAAGGCGACCGACAGCAGGGAGTGACAATGATGTTCCTAGCGACCGCTCGGTGCTCGCCATTCCGATCTGTGTGCCCCCTGACTTCGTGAGATACGACGGCAATGCTCCACGCGCCACCGCCCGCTCATTTGTGCCAAGGTACAGGGCGACGCATGCATGATAGATCCGAGATTGTTGCGACACGACGACGCGCGGCGGGGTAACGAGACCTACCTCTACGCGCCTGTGCCGCCGCCGCGGCGCGCGCAGGTAATTGACTCGTGCGGGGGCGACGTGTGCTCGGCATTGCACCATGTTGGCGCCGCGCGCGCGCACACAACGCGAGTAACGACCCGCTCCCCTCCAGTCCGCTGCCCTCCCCTTTCCGCTGGGCCCACGTCGTCTGCCTCCGGGCGTCATATGTAGATTGCCCTCACGGCACCGCAGCGCCGCGCAGCACGGCAGTGGACGGCCAACGCCGCGCAGCAATGTGGGGTTGGGGTTGTCGATCCGTGCGCGCGAGGCCACGGGCGTGATGCCTGGATGCCAATTCCAGTTTGCACGTCGTGCGACGCCATGACGAAAAGCGCTGCGCCGCGCGGTGGTGGCGATGGGGTGCGGCTCGGCGACGCAAAGGTATAAGATACGAGGTGTATCCGCAGCAGCAGCAGCCCCACGACGCGACAGCGACGACAAGAACAACAGCAGTACGGGCACAAGAGCCAGCTAGCACAACCAACCCTCCAAAACAGAACCACGCCTACGTGCCTCTGCCATACCTCGCGCAGCCGCCTGACCCAACCGAATTAGGCCTTACCCGGCGGCAAGTCGTTTCCAAATACCAAGCAAGCCCGGCCACCACCACAAGCTGCACGCCAGCCAACGCCGCGCCAAGACCGCACCGAACCCAGCCGCACCCACCCACCCACGCACCCACCATGCGCCTCCTCTACCTCGTCTTCATGGCCATCACCGCCATCGCCGTTGCTTCGCGCCACGAGAGGCGCCAAATTCCACAGCGCGTACGCATCAGCCAACGCCCGGGCGTCGGCAAGGTCTATGTTGCTGGCCCGGCAAACGGGCCTGCGCCAGTGGCCAGCGCTGTCGCAGGGCCTGCTGGGCCACTGCCGAATCCCGAGTCCGGCTAGTGACGTTTGCTCGGCTCTCTTCGGTGAGTGTCGCGTGCGGCAGGCGGCAACCTTTGCTCGATGCGAGCGGGATTGTGGAGTGTATCAATCAGCAAGCGGCATTTACTGACTGCCCGCAGACAGACTCAGACTCGACTCCCGCTTGCCTCGGTTTCAGTTGTATCAGTATTCTTCCAGGACAACACCCAAGCCCGCACCAAACTGCATAATCACCACCGCACGCGCCCAATGCCATCTACATAAACCGATCGCCGTGTCGCCTCGTACAAATTAGAATGTCTCAAATCAAGCACTGCATACACAAACCCCCATACACAGTTGTCTTACTAGAATCAGATGCACATGGTAACAAGAGTGTGTGCTTTTCTGGCTTGCTACCAGGCCAGGTCGTTTGGCGCGCGGTTGGATGGCGAGGGGATCTGGGGTGCAAGACACTCGACTCGCTCGTTTATCGAGTAATGGATGATGCAGCTGGTGCTCTCGTTAGTGTGCCTGCCTGCCTGCCTGGGTAAGCTGGCTGGCCACCTGGCCATGGCCACCTGCCGTCGGCTTAGCCAAGACAGGCGGGCCTGTCTCCGCGCCGCATAGAACACGAAACGCGCGGTACATGTGCACATGTCCGTGACGTGGGCGGAGACCGGGTTCCTTGAGTGCGGGGCCAAGGGTGGGTGGTGAGAAACAACCGACCGAGTCTGGCCTGGGCCACCCAGGCCACCGCGCCGTCAGGCCACCACCACCACACCGTTAATCCGCACGCATCGTCATGCATGCATCGTGGATGCTCCGTCTTAGCTCTCGGATTACACCGTGCACGTCAGCACGCAGCACCAGCACGCCAGCTGCTCTCGAGTGGGCTCATCCGACGCGTCGTCTGCCCGGCCAGCGAATGCGCGGATAGGGTAAGTGTAGCACCACTGCGCTGGAACCTCGGCGGACGGCGGCATGCCCACGGGGAAGGCGTTCTCACAGCGCGGGGCAACTGCAGCTGCTGCTAGCTGGCCGTCGTGCAGTTGCCTGTTGCAGCTGTGCGATGCGATCTTGCGGGACGACCTGGCGACGTCAGACCGAGAATCCCACCGACCGAGCAGGGGATGCCCGGTTAAGTCTTTTGGTGGCGAGAGGAACTAGACCCAAGCCGGAGCCCGAACATCGTCCTCAATGTTTGACACTAATGCGACACCTCGTCCCAAACGCTCCTCGTCCTCCTCGTCCTCTTCTCAACAGTGCCCAGGCTAACACCTAACTCATTCTAACCGACCGAGGCCCACGCTGGCGCGTTGCCTGCAACACATACCTCGCCCCCGCCCAGCGCGCAGCCACGCTGTCAGTGCAGACGAGTCCTAGACACACACTCGAACGACATTCGCTGCCGGCACGAGCTCGAGCGCCACCCGCCGAAGCCCACTCGCCGCCCTATAAAGACCAAGAGGCCTACACCTTGACATACCAGCGCATCTCCCCCCTCCTCAACCACCACCCAAGAAGACAGCGCCAAACCGAATGTCCAACTCTCTTGTCAGCCTCGGCCTCCCCCTCCTGGGTAGAGTGTCGGTCCCGCGCATCATCGAGTTGCCTTACACCGGCTACTCGGCCTACACAACCAATGTGTTGATGTCGCTCATCGCCCTGGGTATCTTCGCCATCATCTCCCCCTTCTTCATCCTCGCCATCTACCGCAAGCACAAGTCGGTGTACAGGAACATCCCCGGCCCTCCCCCTAAGACCTGGATCGCCGGAAACCTCCTCGAGCTCGTCTTCCAGAAGAGTCTTATCATCTTCGACAAGTGGGTACAGGAGTATGGCTCTACGTACAAGTGGGCGGGTATCATGGGTGTGGAACGCATCACCACCGTCGACCCTGGAGCCATCAACTTCATCCTCCAGAACGTCAAGATGTTCACCAAGCCCAAGGGCCAGATGCTCGCACTCAAGCGCTTCGTCGGCGACGGTCTTGTCAACAATGAGGGTGCCGCTCACCGTCGCCAACGTCGTGCTCTCAACCCTGCCTTCTCCCCTGCGCACATCCGTGAACTCGGCCCCATCTTCCATCGCCATGCCGAGAGGATGAGGGAGCGCCTGGACGCCATCTTTGACGACGCTGTTAAGGATGAGGCCGTCCTTAACCTTGACAACCTAAAGTACAAGGATGAGAAGAATGGCATTGGACTCGACATGCTCGCCCTCTCCGAGCGCTCGGCCGGTGACACCGTCGCGTCCGCCATGTTCGGCTACGAGTTTGACTTCATGATGAACCCCAACCACCCTGTCATCCCCGCCCTCCGCAACGCCTCGTACATCGCCATCAATGACCTCGACCGCGCGCTCGCCGAGCTCAGTGAAACCTTCCCCTGGATGGACAAGATCCACACGCCGGGATGGAGGAGCGGAAACGAGGCCAAGCTTGCGACATGGAAGTACGGCCAGGAGCTCGTCGAGAAGAGGCAGCAACAGCAGAGCGAAGTCGGTGACTATGAGGGCAAGGACGTGCTCTCGCTTCTCGCACACTCGACCGGCTCCGACCCCAACCTGCGCGAGGACCTCAAGCTGTCATCGACCGAGGCGCTCAACCAGTTCTCGACCGCGTTCCTCGCCGGCACCGGCACTACCGGAGCCGCCCTCGCTTGGGCCTTCTACTACCTCGCCAAGAACCCCAAGGTGCAGGAGAAGCTGCGCGAGGAGCTCAACTCTGTTGGCACCGACGAGCCTGACTCGGACACTCTCCACAGCCTCGTCTACCTGGAGAACTTCACCCACGAGCTCATGCGTATCGAGGCCCCCGTTCCCCTTGTCGTCCGCGAGCCAGTCGAGGACATTGTCCTTCCCGTTTCGCGTCCCATCGAGGGCATGGACGGAACCAAGTCCGACAGCATCCTCGTATCCAAGGGCACCATGATCCTCATCCCCATCCAGTCGGTCAACCGCGACAAGCGTATCTGGGGTGAGGACGCTCTCGAGTTCAACCCCGACAGGTATGACAGGAACGGTCTTCCTTCCGAGAAGATTGTCAGCTCGTACGGCAACATCCTGTCCTTCATTGGCGGCCTGCGCAACTGCATCGGCTTCCGCTTCTCCATGGCCGAGTTCAAGCACACCCTGTTCTCGGTGGTGCGCCACTACTCGTTCGAGGAGCTGCCATCAAAGCCCAAGATCGCTGCCCACCTCCCCATCGCTGTCACCAGGCCACATGTCGTCGGCATGACCGGAATCGACTCGTACAAGATGCCCCTTGTCGTCAGGCGTCTGGACCACTAGGCGACGCGACAGGAGATTGAGCGACCAGCCGACACGAAAGAAGTAAAACAAAGCCCAAGAGCGCCAATCAGGCGTCCATGCCCTACACTGTAGTTGTCCATCGTAGTAATCTGTTCATGCAATGATCTATACGAAAGAGATAAGCGTGAACATGGAGTACAATGTTGGTGAGACGGTCTCGCGGTGGTAGTAGGCCATCATAGTAGTCTGCTCACGCAGGTGATACATGCATACATGACTCTAGCAGGTTTGGTTCGGTGTGGCCATGGAGTATGGTGTTGGCGAGGAGGCCTCGTGGTGGTCCAACTGTGGCATCGACAGTGAAGTCGCTCCTCACCGTCCACTGTTCGCCACCCATCTCTCGCCACCTGTTCCTTGCATCGATACTCGCCAGACGCGGCAGCTCCACGACATCAAGTGCCACGCACACATGATTTCAGACGCGCCAGCGTTGATAAGCCAGCACGACCGTGACGAGCGTGCCGAGCTGCTAGAGGAGGCTAGGCCCGCGGCGTGGGCCGGGCGGCTTTCCGCGTGAGCGGAAGCATGGCGGATCGCTTGGATACCACTTGGATCACGACAATGGCTCTCCCGTGGGTCGGTGCTGCTGCGGAGTAAACCCACCGAGGTGGCTGCACTAGGTCGGCAAGCGGGGCTTGCCTTGCCACATGCCACGCTGGCGCTACCTACACCCACAAGGTACGACCCACGCCGGCGGCCGCCTCGCGCCACGGAGCAACACCACGCTCGTACCCACGCGCGTCCAGCACCTCCCAGCAGAGGTCGAGGACATCGTGTGGGGTGGGGTAGTGCGGTCCGAAGGAGAGGGCCGTCGCGCTGCGCACGAGCTCGGCGAGGCGCGCCCGCCGCGCTTTTGCGGACGTGTAGACGCCGATAATGACCAGCGGCCACTGGAACCCGGGCATGCTGCACACCTCTGCGTCGGCGACGAGCTCGACCGCGCGCGCCGAGCAGCGCTCGATACGCGCGTCGGTGAGCGGTACTTCCAGCACCTCGGAGAGGAGGAGCACACGAAGTGCCGCACGCATGACCTGGCTGTTGTTAGTGAAGTACGAGCCGCCACCCGCCACCTGCACCCACCTCATTGCCACGCTGCACGCGCGCAGTTTTGCCGACCTCGTGCGTGCGCACCGCGCCGACCTCCCACCCCTCGCCCAGCTCGTCGAGCAGCGCGTGTGCCGCGAGGCGCACCTCCATCGGCCGCTGCCCCTCGACCTTGTCCGCGACGAGGGCGTTCACGCGCGCGAGGAGGGCGGCAAACGCCGGCGAGAAGCCGAAGAACCGCTCGACCCATTCTGGGTCCGTGTCTGGTGTCGGCACCGAGGCCGCCGTCGCTGCCGGCAGCTGTGATGCCCGATGCACCTTGCACGCGTTTTGGAGGGTCGCGTATGTCGAGATCATTCCACGCAGAGAAGGGAACGCCGTCGTGTCCATGCTGCTGAAGTCGGACTCGATCTGCTCCAGCGAGCCGCCAGACAACATGTCGGCCATGTATCGGATAAACAGGCCCATCCTGTGTGTGGTGAGCATTCTTTCTTGTGATTTTCGCTCACAAATACTCGTCGCCCTTCCACTCCTTCTTTGCGAGCTTGACGCGCGCAAGCTCGCAGCCGGCGCGGGTGCGCCACTTGGCCGCGTCCTGGCGCCACACGGCGCGCTGCGTGCCGTCGTCCTCCATGTTCGCGCAGTGCACGTACGTAAGATGCAGGAGGCAGGCCTGGAGATACCCGCGCGTGGGGGAGTGCAGCAGCGCACCGAACAGTCGTGGGAAGAGCTGCGTCCAGATCCAGTTGTGTTCCCTGCCTGGGGCGGACAGGATGTCGACGCACCCGCGCGCCTCAAAGAACGAGACGACGTGCGCGTCTGCTTCCGACGGCGCGAGCGACGCGAGCGTGAACGTCGCGAGCGGCGACTGCGGGGTCATCGCGAACTGCAGCAGCGCAGCAAGCGCAGGCAGGCGTGCTGGTGTGCTGCCGTTGAGGACGCTGATGCGGGGGCGCTTGCACACGGGCCGGCCGCCATCGGCGGCGTCTGCCTCGACTGCTTCCGCTACCGCCGCCACTTTGGCGCTTGGCCCCGCCACTTCGGCGACGTACGGCGCCGCAGCCTCCCAGCTCGCGTCTCGCTCGCGCATTCCCTTGCGGGGCATGCGCCCGCCGAGCGAGCGTGCGGGGTAGAAGCACGCCTCGTCGTTCTCCCAGCAGCGGCGGCACGCGGCCTTGACCCCCGTCGCCGTCACCGGTCCCTCGGGGCACTTGACGCGCGTGGTGCGGCACGCGCGGCAGCCCGTCGAGGTGCGCGTGTGCCGCTTGCGCTTGGGCGGCAGATGCGTGTCTGCGGGGGGCAGGCTGGTGCTTGCTGTCGCGCTGGCGTTGAAGATCATGTCGTGGTGCGATGGGTCTGAGAGGCAGTGGCTGCTCGCTCGCGCCGGCAAGAGTGGCACCCAACATATATGCCTCGGAAAAGTTTAGGCAAAACCCATTTGCTATTGTTAACCCGGTCTCGCCTCACCCTCACTCAGCCTCATTCATCATCACTCGCGAAACTCGCGCAGGCTCGCACGCACCGGATCGGTTCGGCAGCGATGCATGCACAGGGTGCGCGTGGGCAGTAGCGACGCGGACTCGCTACTATCAGGTGACGCGGTGATTGCCCCTGGCGGTTGCTTTCGGTGTGCCGACTTTTCCAAGCGGCTTTGAAAGCAACGGCCCGGCGCCGAGCCGAAGGCTAATAGCTTGTAGCGTTCGCCGCGTCGCGCGGGCCGTGCTTGTGCTGATGTTCTGTTGCGACGGATGTACCCCCCGCCCCTCGGCGCCGACTATCGCCGGGTACACGCAAAGCACGCCGGCAGCGATTGCCCATATGCCGCTTTGCGGTGCAGCGTCGTCGGCGCGTCGTGCGCGCCCGGGGCATTGCCCGCATGCTTGGCCGGAGGATCTCGAACATGTGTCAACCGAGGGAGGCATGCAGCAGCACAGGATGGGTGGGTCCAACGCGGGGGAATGCGGGCTGGGGGGGTTGTGAATGAGTGGCATCGTCGCGTCGCACCACACGGCGATTGGATCAGGCGGTTGGTTCATCCACCGCGGCGCCGAGACAGCGATTGCTCTCCAGACTTCCCACAGGCGCAGGGCAGGAGAGCACAGCAAGCAGTTGAGGGATCGACGCTGACGCGCTAGTTTTGCTTCACGGGCAGCCTCAGTATCCACAGCATGCATGCAGCGGGTGGTGGGAAGCTGGGTGGGCGAACGCGGGTGCTGTACACACCACCACATACCGCGTCGCGTCGGTTCCGGGAATCGCGGTGGGTCAAGGTCATGTGCCCTCCTCCTCTGCCCTCCTCCTCCCCGCCTCACCACACAACGCGAGATTAGCGGCCATTCCACCAAGACGTCAGCGGCAAGGTCACCTGCACACAAGGTGTTACAGGACGATCTGCACGCCATTCCGTGACTCGAGCACCACACCCACGCTCGCCGCGCTCCATTCCTCCTCCCACTTTGTGAGGCTAGACGCCGCCTTCCGCGGCACGCTGATGGCGCCCCCCAGCCCACTGACAAGGCTGAGCATGTGACCGGGTTCCTCTCTTGGTTAGTGTGCCGCTGATCGTCGTCGCCTCGATCGATGATCGTCGTCGTCTCGTTATCGTACGCAGCGACTGGCGTAAGCCCCAGGTCACGGGCAGCAGCGGATATTCCCCCGCCAAGAGAGTATACTGCTAGATCCCAGATCTTGGACCCCGCAGCCGTCTCCCACCTCCTCACCTACCTCCCACCCACCGCTCCATTCCTTGTCCTCTGCGTCGCCTCTGGCCCGCCGCGCGCGCTGGCAACACGTAACCCCCGAGCCTAGCCCGCTGATCGGCGCTGATCGACACACACCCTCCGTTCTCCCCGGTGCCGCGGGGCCGGTGTGCCGTGCTAACTCCCGGACAGCTCGCGCGTATAAGAGCGCGCTTGCTGAAGGCCCCTGGGACCGGGCCCGCACAACCCGCCCACTCACACGCAATGACCCTCGACCAGCTCAAGCACGAGCTCGTCACCGCGCCGTCGTACCACCCCTCGTGCCCGTGCGCACGGTGTGCCCCGCCACCGTCGTACTCGGCCACCGAGGTGCCGGCGTACACGGACGGCCACGGCCCGCGGGCCCGACCGCGACCACGGCGTCGGAAGCGCGCGAGACAGCACTATCTCCCCAAGCTCGAGAGCATCGACGAGCACGGCCCACCAGAGTACGCGGCCGCGTGGCGGTCGCCGCTGTCAACGCCGACCGACGGCACGGAGGGATACTTCTTCCCCGCGTCGCCGTGCTCGACCCGCCCGCCGTGGTTGTTTTCACCCTCGTCGCCGGGTGAGATCCTCCCTCTCTGGCACTCGCCGCCCTTGCCTCTCCTCTCCTCGGCCTACTCGATGGCCCACTCTACGCCTTCGTCCCCCACCACCTCGCCCTACCCTTCGCCCCCCTCGGCGTACCCCTCGTCTCCCGGCTCGCGGCCCCCGGTGTACCCAATGCCCCAGGCATACACCCCCATCCCTGAGCTTGAGGACACCAGAGTTAAGGCAGCGACGCTCGAGTCTCCGCCTTTTCCGGCCGAGTCGTTCTCTCTCATGCCCGCGGACCCAAACTTCAACCCCGACTTCACCAGCACCAACTTCAAGCGCAAGGCCTATGACCTCCCATCCCTGGGAGCCTGCCAGCCCTCCCGCACCGCTGCCACAGTGGCCTTCTTGGCCTACGGGAATACCGGTGCCGTCCAGAGCCTCGAGCAGCGTGCGCTCGCCGCTGGGTGTGCGCGTCGAGTTGTGGGGCTTGTAGTCGCCACCACCTTGGCCTGTAGCCTTGCGTCAGCGGGCCTGTCACTCGTCTTTCATATCGCCAGACGAGCAGAATATGTCCCTGTCGCGATGGTGCTTCACGCGGCAGCCCAGGCAGCACTGACGCTGTCACTCACGCTCACGGCTACGGTGCTGTGCCGGAGCAACTTGGCGACAGTCGTTGACCGCCTCGCGGCGGCATCTGCTCTCCCGCACAGCGCCTGCACCGACTCAGCATGAGCTCTTGGGACGCCGGGAGCCGGTCAAGTTTCGCTTTTGACGGCAATAATATATTTCTTCATGCGCCGGGTTGCTGGTGTAGAGACAAGAGACAAGTGGAGGCCCTTTCTTGGACTACTGCCCAACTTCAAGAGCGTGGGGAGGAATCGAGGACCCGATTATTTCGACGTGGCACCGCAGCTCGGGGAACCTCGCACATGATACGTCAGCTCGTCGCCAACTACAGCCAACTCCTTCTCACGCCCGCAGCTCACCGGTGCGACGCCGATGTAAAATCGAAAAACCACACACCACCAAAACAGCCATTGCCACTCCTGCGTTTAGTCACAGCGGCTGACTTGGGCTCGCACTCGCCACCACGCCGCGGGTCGGTGCTGGCCGAACGCGACCTCGTGCCGTCTCTCATAGATGTATTTTTGGACTTGTTTTTTTAGAGTGATGTGTAGGCTACGACGTTTTATACGATGGTGATGCAGACGAGCAATGAAACTCGGAACCTGCAAAACAGGCCACGAGTCACCTGCCACTTGCCGCCACCCAACTAGTTACAATACATAATTACTCTACCCTCGCCAGACCTCGCCAGCAGAACCGTGCCAGAACCGTGTCAACCTCGGGCATCGGGACAGATCTCGCGACACCCAGACGCCGTGGCCATGGCCGTTGACGTGACTGACACGAGCCCAGGCGCCACTCGCACCGCCCTGTGATTGGCGACGGACCCATGCCACACCCGGCACCCACCGCCTACACCATCCCCAGGGGCTGGTCGTACCCGCCGTGGCAAAGCACCTGGCCCGTGATGGCTGCCGCCTCGTCCGACTGGGATTGGGTCAGCTGTGGCGGCAGCGGGGCGACGTACAGCGAGGTACAGCACCGCGTGGGCGACCTCGTCGGGAGAGCCCCAGCGGTTGAAGGTCGTGTTGTCGAGCATGGCAAGGACGTCGCCGTCCGGCTCGAACGCCGACGACTTGGGTGACACTGGGCTGTCAGCCAGCCGGACAGTGGCAGCGCACCGTATGTATGTACGCACCGGCAATCACCCCGCCGGGAGCAATGGCGTTGACGCGTACCCCGCGGTGCGCGTACTCGAGCGCCGCGGACCGTGTGAGCTGCGACACGGCGGCCTTGGACGCCTCGAAAGCGACGCCCTGCAGCATGGGCTGGGAGCCGGCAATCTGGGGTGAGCTTGGCCGCCACGTGCACTCACATCCGAGATGTTGATGATCGTGCCCGTGCGGTTCTCGCTCAGGAGGTACTTGAGGAACACCTGCATACCTGGGAGTCTTCAGTGCTGTAACTGCCACGGCGCCGCACCATGAAACACCGCGTGCAGGTTGACGGCGAAGACGACGTCCCAGTCGCGCCTCGCGAGCTCGGCGAGCGCCGCCCCGCGGTGCACAGTAGCCGCGTTGACCAGGATGCAGGGGTACGCGCCGAAGCTGAGCTTGGCGGTGGCGAAGGCGCGCGCCCACACGCTCGGCTCGGTCACGCTCCCGCGCACAAAGAGGACGCCATCCGGCAGCGGCGCGTCGCGCGTCGGCGAGTCCATGTCGATGGAGAGTACGCTCGCGCCGTACCGCGCCAGCGTGTCGACCGTCGCGCGTCCTCTGGCTGTGTGAGCGCGCGTTTCCTTGAAAAAGAAAGAGGAGCTCACATGCCGTTACTGCCGCCGGTGACCTGTAGGTCAGCGAGGTTGACTCGACTGCGCCAGTGCCGCCGCCACGTACGAGTGCGACCTTTCCGTCGAGTCTGATGGCCATTGTGTGAGAAAGCGGGGGTTGACAGACCAGAGCTGACACAGCGGGATATGTGCTTGTGTTCTTGTACTGCTGCGTCCTGTGTGACGAGCGAGGCGGAGCTAGCTCGACGACGAGCCAGCGGAGCCCGCCGCCTGGCTTTACCATGCCTCTCCTCGCCTCGCCTCACCTCGCCTCGCCTCCGCCACACCCCCACCTTCTTTCGCACCCGGCCCAACCAAGCGATCACATGCGCGCGTCCCACGTATTGCCGCTGGACCCGAGGCAAGCCGAAGCACTGCGCAGCGTTATCTCTCCGACTGACGCCATTGATTGCATCGGTGGGGCGCCGGGGTCCTCGGCGTCGGCGATGGCGGCTGCAAAGATTGGCGAGGCAGCCGAGCGGCGCACGCTGATTTCTTTCTATAAGCTGGCAGTCGCGAATCGCGCCCGTCTCTTCCCCCAGCACTGCTGCGCCCACCCAGGAGGGGCGAGCGTGCCGCCGGGCTGGATATCGCACCGGGAACTACGCAGCACGGCGCAGGGAAGCCGGCGGGCCCTGGGACCCAGCTGACCAAGGACCTCGGTCACGCGCTCGCTGTCGTCCAGTCGTAGTGGCCGCGACCCCTTGGCTCAGTCACTGCAGCGCTCGGCGCCGAGGCTCGCTTCCATTCAAGCGCGCATGCGTGCGTGCGTCGGGTGTGTACACCTGCGCTGCGGGCTTCTCCGGCCAGAAGGAAAAGCGAGGCTAGATTACACCCTTGTCGCTGCCCGCCATCGTCGCCACAACTGCTGGAGCTTCCGGTGTGGTGCAATCAGTCGTCGTGTCGTTTCCAACGCTCTGCTCGCTGTTTACTCGCTATTGTCAACCGCCAAGGCTCGAGCAACGCAGGGCCGATGCCACCGGCGCCCGGCGCCTCGGCGCTGTCCGACCAGTCGCCTGACCAACGGCTTTTGTCTTTGGCGGACACCCCCGCCGTCGAGAACAGTCACACTGGTCTTCCCTGTCTTCCTTCACCCCACCAGCGTGCTTTAGCAAGCTCGCGGGCGAGGTGACCCACCCACCCGCCGTCGTTGCTTGATCCACATACCCTCCCCCTCGCTATCCTCGGTGGGGGCCGCGTGATCAAGAATGTTCTTGCACTCCATCGCGCCTGCGCGCAGCCTCCACAACGTTCCTCACGCGCCCAGCACGTGTCTTGGCGGGGCTGTTGCACTGAAGCTGAAGGCTCTGTCGCAAAGTCCCACGGTCGTAAGGCTTGTCTTGTCTTGGCCGTGCCCTTGGACACCACCATTGTTGTTTCGGGCAACAAACCTGGGGCGCGCTGGGGTGTATACAATGGCTTAAATACCGCCTAGACCCTGGTCCCTTACGTCAGCGGCGTTAGTGCTGTGGACGGGTGGCCTCTGGTGCCATGCCGCTGCGGTGAGTGAGCGCGTCTGGTGTACTGCAACCTACCTTACTGGGTGGCCCTGCTAGGCTTATTATGCTGGGTTGGGTTGGGTGCCAGGCTGCCGGGCTTGCTGGGCTGGCAGCGCTGCTGCTGCGGTGGGCTACCCGCCTGGCGTATTGTGTGCTCGAAGGCGACGCGCCGCTGTTGAACGCCTCAACTTCTACGCTTCCCGCGTTCAGGATTGCAAGGGCCTAGGCACACACAACAGCCGCCCCATTTTGTACTAGGCTTTCGACTGTTTTGTAATACATGACTAACCGATTTAACCGCCGTTTTGACTGTTGATTAGGAATGTGGACAGTGTGGATCCAGCTGCGCGCCCTGGGTGATCATGGTGGCATTCAGGAAAGCATGTCCCGTCTGCCGCCCCGCGCCGCCCCGCGCGCCGCCCAGCGCGCCGCCCAGTCGTCCACCACCTCGGGCGACGGAGCGACCCAGCAACGGTTGACCCAGCAACCACGACAAGCAGGCACCTCCCACCCACCTAGTGACCGACCGACCGACCGACCCGTCCGCGCGCAGCACTGACTGTCCGTCCGGCACGACAATCTGCGCTACTACCTCCAACTCTCATCTCCAGTCTTGTCTCTTTCAACTATATATACCCCCCACCGACGCGTTCCGCTCGCTCGCTCGCGCGCTCTCCCGCCATGGCATACCACTACATGCCGCTGGGCAAGCAGGTCGGCTTGAGGCGATACATCCCACCATTCCTTGCCGTCTTCGTCTTCCTCTCGGGCCTCCTCTTCATTGCTCACTCCTCCGGCGTCAGCATCACAGGCGGCAGCGGCCTCCGCAGCCTGCCCGACCCGGGGTCGCGCACGTCGTCCAACTCGCTCCTGCCCGTCGACGGCGCGTACCACGACCTCGCCTACGTCCCCGAGCCGCATGACGAGATCACAGAGGAGAGGAAGGGATGGAAGTGGTACAACGACGCCAAGCTCCGTGCGCTCACCGCCTGCATGGCGCGCGGTGACTGCCATCCCAACGCGTCCAAGGTGAGTCGCAGGGCGGCGCTGTGCGCAGGGTGGCGCACAGACGATACGGTAACCCCCCGGACCTCAAGCTCACACGCGCCCAGATTGTCATTTTCAACGTCTGGTACTGCAAGA
The DNA here is from genome assembly GCA_026725045.1 of Vanrija sp. TS_01. Classification (NCBI taxonomy): domain Eukaryota; kingdom Fungi; phylum Basidiomycota; class Tremellomycetes; order Trichosporonales; family Trichosporonaceae; genus Vanrija; species Vanrija sp. TS_01. The sequence goes on from JAPKIE010000031.1 coordinate 18,537, forward strand.
TGGCCATCTTCGGCAACTACAAGGGTGGAGAGGGTACTTGGTGCGTTTTGACCTGCTCGACCGACGTAGCTAACAGTGCAGGTGTCATGCAGTGGTACGCGCACAGAGCTCACCCACATTCGGTGACATTCAGCTAATGATAACAGAAAGAATCACTCGAACGGCAGGGATACACTCCACTCTATGTCGATCAAGACTGGGGTGAGCTCCATGGTGCATCTATCACAAGCTAACGCGTGCAGAGGAAACGTACCACCTTTACAGACAGTTCCCCAACCTTGTCAGACATGTCGTCTCGATGGAAGAGGAGCACGAGCAGAAATTCCCCGACTGGGCCAAGACAAAGGACCGCCCATGGGGTATTCCTCACTGGAAGGTGGGTCGCAGTAGAAGAGTGCATCGCTGATATGCTCAGCACTTCCGTTACCACTACTACGCGACTGATGGCGGCACCCAAGTCGGCGACCACTGGACCATCACCTGCGAGCCAGAGTGGAGGGGAGACCACAACCCTAGGAGTGAGTGGCGCGGGGTTGCGACAAGGACCGACTTCTGACCCACCTAGACTTCACATATATCGGCTACGCGATTAAAAAGGACCCAGACTACATCCCGTTCGAGGAACGCCCGATGCGCGTATATGTGCTCGGCAAACACCAGACATTCTTCTACCGGCACAACGCTTGGGGACAGGACTTTTTCAAGAAGGCGGTGGATGAGATCCGCAAGACCATCCCGACCTTTGAAATGGTGGGCTCTTTCTTCGACGAGCGAGGTAAGGAGGACCAGGAGAAGGAGGGTCCTCTGCCACTGCCAGTCGGCATCCGAAACTTGCCAAAGCTCGGTCCAAAGGAGTTTGACAATGAGCTGCGAAAGGCTCGTCTTTTGCTTGGAATCGGCTTCCCTACGGCCAGTCCAAGCCCGTACCGAGCTCTTGCGAGAGGTGTGCCATTCTTGAGTCCTGTGAGTCGAGAACGGAATGCACAGCTCACACCTCGCAGTTCAGGCTCATGAAGGACCCACCTGGTAACAACCAAGACCCATTAACATGGTCCGACTCGCAGCACGACACGCTCCGATTCGAGAAGCCACCGTGAGTTTTCAGCGCTGGGCGCCACTGACGCCGCGCTCCAGACTGGTGTACAACGTCCCCGAGTTCAACTACACAGGCATGGTGGAGGCTATCAAGCAGGCCTTGGTTTCCCCCATCGAGCCGTTCGTGTATGACCGCATGTTGCAGCCGGCCTTTGACGAGCGTATCCGGTACTGGATGGAGTCGGACTGGGAGACGGAGGCACGGCGAATCCTAGACCTGCGGCTGCAGGGTAAAGAGACACAGAAGACGAGCTGGGCGAGGCCGTTTGAGATGTAGAAGCCGTTGCATGGTAAGCTTGGCACGCAGGGCATTGGGACCGATGCATGAGGTATTCTGGTGCGAGCAGTGGACGAGAGCACGAGATTGAGTCGACTTTGAGTCAAGCATTCGCCGTAAGCGGATGACCGAGAAAAATCGGCGGGTTCAAAATGAAGCCGAACATTTGTTGTTGTTGCCGAGGTTATAAAGCACACCGAAAAGACCGAGTCAGAGTCAACCAAACTCCCTCTTCAACAGCCCACTTTACGATTCAACTCGTCACTGAGCACCACCATGACTCGCATTCTCGTTCTCGATGGTGGCATGGTGCGTGTGGCGTGACGCACAGAGCTGACAGCCAAGGGCGCGACGCTCGAGGAGCTCGGACACGACTGCTCCGGCCCGATGTGGGGTAGTGAACTGGTCACCCAGGACCCGGACGCCATCACGGCCGCGCACAAGGGGTTCGTTGACGCTGGCGCGGACATTATCATGACAGCTACGTGAGTCCATCAGCACTGTGTCCTCCCCGCCGACGCGATGCTGACAACACCTCCCAGCTACCAGATGGCCGTCGAGTCGCTGTCCAGGGCCGGACACTCGGCGGACACGCACGTCGCGGTGCTCGGCAAGGCTGTCGGGCTGGCGGCCGACGCGGCCTCGAACTCGGCTGTCGCGCTCAGCCTCGGCGCGTACGGCGCGACGCTGCCCGGCGGCGAGGAGTACCGCGGCTTCTACCCTCCGCCGTACGGCCCCAAGGCGTACGTCAAGGACGGCGACGACAACGTCAATTTCTCCACCGGCGCCGCGTTCGACGGGCACGTCGAGGCGCTCGCCGGCTGGCACCTCGACCGTCTGCGCGTGTACGCGGCCAACCGCAAGACGTGGGACGCGATCAAGTACCTCGCGTTCGAGACGGTGCCCATCATCTCCGAGTACAAGGCGATCCGGGTGGCCGTCGCGCGGCTGTACGCCGAGCTGCCTGCGGGTGCCGCGCGTCCCAAGTTCTGGATCGCGTCCGCGTTCCCGAACGGCCAGTCGCCGCAGCAGGACGGTGCCGGCGGCCGCGTCGGTGTCCCTGCGCTCGTCGACGCGCTGCTCGAGGGCGACGGCGCGCGCCCCGACGGCCTCGGCATCAACTGCACCGCGCCGGCGCTGCTCGACACCCTCGTGCCCGAGCTCACTGCGGCGGTCGGCACCCACACCGGCCCGGCGCCGTGGCTCGTCATTTACCCCGACGGAGGGGACATCCTCGACCTCAAGGCGCGCAAGTGGATCCGCCAGCCCGGCCAGTCGCCGCCCGAGTGGGCCGGGCACCTGATCGAGCTGTCGCGCACTGCTGCGGCTGCTGGGGACGGCAAGACGTGGGGTGGCGTCATTGTCGGCGGGTGCTGCGGCGCCATGTTCAACAAGATCACGGCTCTGCGCGAGGCGCTGGCTTAGATAGGGGTGTGGGACAGTACATATTCATGTTGCATGTGGATGAGCATTGAAGAAGGAGGGGGGGATGGGGGGCGCTCGCGGAGCTACGAGTCTGGCTAGAGCTGCCGTCAGCGACGGCCGCGCAAGTGGCCGACATACCGGCGGCCACGACGACTGGGGATACGGGTACGGCTTGACGTCCGGCGTGAGCTGCGTGGCCGGGCCGGTGGGCTGCTTGGCCGTGGTAGCGGCGACGCGGAACGGGTTGTCCCCGGCGTGCGCGAGCTGCGGGGCCGGCACAGCCGCACCGAGGAAGAAGCGGGGCCTGTCGGGCACCGCACCGGCGTGCTGCGCGATACCACCTTCGGCCGCCTTCGCAGCCCTCGGCGGAGACTCCTCGGGCACCTCGACGATGGTGTAGAGCGAGGGGTAGCGCGGCCCGACGTCCCCGCCGTTGGCGCCGGCAGCGTCGGAAGCGCTGCTGGCGTTCGCTTGCAGGCCGTCACGCGGGTTCCAGGACATGGGGGTTGGCGGGGGGGGCCGGAGTGTCTCGTCGGAATGGAGCCCGAGCGCTTAAGAGGTGAGTGTGAGGGGTGGAGGTCAGTGCCGGGCACGAGGTGATCGGCTTCGGAGGCGTCGGGCGGCTCGTGCGAGGCACAACGGCGCAGGGAGGATCGGCACGGCGAGTCAATCGTGAGTGCGTGGGCACCATGGAAACGCATCAGGGGGCGATGATTCATCAGTGTGCTCGGTCAGATCATCGGGCCGAGGACGGACAACCTGCCACTGTGTGCCACACTGGACGGCGGACGAGTTTCAGCTACGTTCTGTACGCGTTTCGGCTGTCGCTGTGATGTTTCCGAAGGCTCCTCGACTGCCTCACCTGCTCTGACAAGTACACTATGCGCAGATACATTCACAAGCAGGGGGTATCAAGACGTCTGGGTATCTGGGACAGGTGTGGCTCGTCCGTCACCAAACCAATGACATGGGCACCGCTTAGGTGTCTAGCGGCACTTGGCTCTGGGAGACATCAGCGCCGCCACAGGACAAGTACCCACTTTTCTTTACCAGTGGTGGCAGGCAGTGTCGGCGTCCTCGTCCTCGCTGCAGAAGTCGTACTCTTGCAGGAGGATATCCAGTTCCTCGTCGTCAGTCCTCTGGCCCATGCCCCTGCCCTCGACACATGGTGGAGTAGCGTTGAGGTCGAGAATCTTGACAGCCGAGGTGCTGCCGGAGTTAGAAGCCGAAGTTCCCTTGGAGGTGTAGCCCTCGCCGACCGGATTAGAGACGAGCGCGACGAAATCGCGGGAGACCCGTCTACCAGTGTACAGAATGTCCTGGAGACGGCTGGCAGCGCGGGACTGGCCGTCCCCCTCAACCCGCACCCCTTTCAGACGGTCCCCGCCAAAGTACTCGGCCGTGGAAGGGTCTCGGGTCGAGAGGGGAGGGGCAAAGCCAAAGCCCAGACCAGGAGCCGGAGGAGGACAGCCAGGGCAGGCGCAGCTCCCGGACGTTGCGGGTGGGGGGCCGTTCACCCACGAGGGAAGGACGAAGTCGGGGTGGGTGTAGTGATGGCCTGGGGCAGCGACTGGAGCGTGCGTTGTGGAGTTGAGAGAGTCAAAAGCGATGGAGCTCCCCTTGGGCTCGGGAGACAGCTTGTGGACGGCTGCGTCGAAGCGGCGCTTTTCGTCGAGCTCGGGACCGGTAAGAGGATAAGCGAGCTGGGACGACTGGACAGTCCTGCTGCTGTGGTGGTGTGCTGGGTGGTTGTGTGTGAGACCGCTAGGAGCCGGACCGGCTGCAAGCGGCTCCGTAGGTGCGGCACCGAGCTATCGTCTATCAGTCCGAGCATGTGTGGCAGGTCATGCACGACTCACCCTCATCTTGGCGTTCAACGTGTCGAGCGTGCCGTTTGGGCGCGCGGCGCGGCAGGACTCCCATATCTGCAGTACAAGGTCAGTCAGAGCATGAGGATAAGGAATAGTTCCACCCACGCGTTCGCGGTACTCCTCCTTGAGCTGGTTCATGATGTTCAAGGCCTCAACCGAGAGGGGGCTGCCCTTCGGCTTGTGCTCTGCCGGTTCAGGAGTGCCACCATTGCGGAAGTACGCGCGGAGCTGTGATAGGTCAGCCGGAACAGGAGTGTCGAGTGGGACTACTTACCTGGGCGCGGTACTCTTCTTGTGACTGGGCAGTGTTGCCAGCGCTGTAGGTTGCACGGAGCTGCGGCGTGTGAGCTGAGCCACGAGTGTGGCGGAGGGCGCCACCCACCATGGCGCGGTAGAGGGTGTCAAAGTCACCCTTGGGCGTGATGGCCTCAGCGGTCATTATGTTCGTAGGAGCTTGGTTCTCTCTAAACGTGTGTAGATTTTGTGTGGACGGGATAAGTGTGGATAGTGAGGTGTAGATGAGAGAGGATTTGGATGAGGAGGTGTGGGCGGGTGCTGAGAAGATGGCAGCATCGGTCCTACCAGGCAGCTTTTATCAGTGGTCGGACGAACGGGGAAACACGGATGGCTTCATGTTCGAACAGAGCACCAACAAGCAGTGCTCAGACCATCAACAAACAAACAGATACATAGATTTCAGTGCATACATGGTGTTTGTGTTAGTTTATTGTGTTGTGTGGTGTGATGGTGGAGGGAGCGTGACGTCCGACGACAGCACCGCGTTTGGTCGCCAGCGCAGAACACGCTTCGCCACCTCGTCAGATGTCACAATCTTGCCCCTCTCGGGTCATCAGGACGCCATCACAAGCGGGCGAGAAGAATGGCTTGTGTCTCGTCTCTGTGGCGTGTTGTGATGCTTCGATGCGAAGAGTGGCGGCGTCAACGGCGGCAAGTGGCGTCGCGCAAGCTTCGCGACATCACACGTCGTTCCCGGGCCAGTGAAGTGACATGGATGCATGCCCAGCGCCTTTCCTACATAAGCTCACCCACTTCTCGTCTACATCTCTCTCCACCAAACCTCCAGCCTTTCCTGACCACGTCCACGCCTCCCGGAACCCCCGTTCCCTCACATTCTCACCCCCACAAACTTCCCACCCCAACGACAATGCCGAACACCAACGACCACTTCACCCAAGCCCTGTGCCAGCTCGAAGACGCGCGCGTGAGCTGGCTCTTCTCCAACGACGAATTGCGTGCGCAGCGCATCACCAGGTGGCTCCAGAAAGTCGAGCGCGGGACCAACACCAACACGGAGCACAGGCCTTGGGCGCGCCAGTTCATGCCCCCGCCGTCCCCGGAGGTTGTGGAGGAGGTGGAGATGCTCCCCGCTTCCCCCGTCGAGGCGGGACTTGCGGCCACGGAGATGGGAACGGCTCCGGCTCCCACGCTTCCTGCTTCCTCGACCCCTCCTGCCCCGGTGCTTGCTTCCCCCGCGCCTCCTGCCCCGGCGCCTGCTTCCCCCGTGCCTCCCACCCAGACGCCTCCTACCCAGACGCCTCATCCTCAACCCGGAGCGTCGGAGGATGGCTGGAAGGTCGTGAGTCCGTCGGGCCGCCGTGGCCGCAAGTGGTGATGCATCTCCCTCACCCGTTCATGTCCTGCACGGGTGCGTTGTCCATCCAAGGAGAAGGAGGCTGAGTCCAAGGAGAAGGAGGCTGACGCTCCAGGCGTTGACAGTACCCAAGCATCCTATGTATCGCCTCGGTCGCCCCCAGTCCAGAGAATGATTTAACCGTATATCCGTCTGATGCATGCATGTGGTTCCGACAAGTGCTGGAGACGAAAACGGAGTCGTCTCGTGGGGGCTCCTAGATGCCTGCTGTTCATGGAGGTCGAGTGAGACACCCCGCTGACAGGAGATCTCTGCCCGACGCAAAATCAAATTCGGCTGTTACGCGCAGCTCGGCTCATGTATCGTGCAGCTGTGGTCCGACGGAACGGACGACCGCATTAATTGACTGCTACCGGACGGTGGCGTCGACCTGAGCGAAGACGATCTTTTTGAGATGCTGTAAAGCTGGAGGATGCTAGCGAAGCCAGGCCTTCGCTTGCTCTTCCATGCCGCTGTCCCTCGGTGGATTCCAATTGTGCTGCGCTGACAATACGAATCCAGAATGTGGATGCCGATCGCTGGGCGGCAGTGTAGTGCTTGCACGAGTGGTGCCTGGAAACGGATCTGACAGCGAAGCACGTCTCGGGCCTGCGCAGGTCGTCATGCCACAGCCTTGGAAGGCTGTAGTGCCCCCCCCCCCCCTGTCTCAATTAACAGGATCAGCCAGTGATCGCCTCGTCCTGTGAGAACAGGACACCTGCATCCCACGTCTCGCTATCGGCCACGATCGCTCCCCTCGGCTCCGAGGTGGCCCCACTCGGCGCTGTACCATTAGCGAAGGCTGAGCTGGTCAACTTCCCAAGTGGCCCAGTAGGCTGGGCAGAACCGAGCTGATCCCCGGCCCAATAGCGTTTGGCAGCGTCCATGCGTGCAGATAGTAGCTTGCCGCACCTCGCGTTTACCACGCACTGCCCATCAAGGTGCCCGCCGCTAGTCACGGCGCTGATCAGTGTCTGACGTCGGTAGCTAGTAATCCTGCGCACTGGTCTGGAACCTGCGGGACTGGTGGCGGAGTGGCGTCGGCGCTACGAGCCATGGTCGTCGAGACTTCGGGGGACGTCTGGCCAGGCGGCGTTAGCTGTCCAGCGAATGGGGAACTAACCTCAGTCGCGCTAGCCGCACCGCGAGTAAGCTTCGACAGCACATTGGCTGTTCGAGTGTTGAGCTAGGCTTCGACAACAGCGCAGTGACTACCTCCCCGCCCAGCGTGTAGACGGCGCACTGGGTTTGCGGGCAGGCAACGTGCGGGCCATTGCTGGCGTCTGTCGGGGCGCCGCCTCACCGAGGCTCTCACTGTGCTTCGGTCGCCGGGCTGGTGGCAATTCGCGCGTAGCAAGACGACCTCGATGCTCGATTGAAGCGGGCTTCACAAGTCGAGCGGGCTTCACCAGTCGACGCGTCGATGTTTGTGCCCCTCAGGACCTTTGTCACGGCGACGTGTTGTTTACGCAGAGTTGAGGGACATTGAGCATCCTGTTTCGTGTGGGCGTCTGATTCAGGTTGTGACTGTTGTTTATGTCTTGTTTATGCTCGCCGTGACATTGTCTTGTATAGCATGCGAAGCCTTTTCAAGGTTACAACAGCCTCGTGTCTCACAAACACCGGTGCACTGACGCGTTTGAATGTCGCTTAGCGGTGTCTGACGTTACATAGGAACAATTTGGTTTCAACTTGATGCACGGAGTTGAATGGTGGCAGTGGTTGTGTTGCTGTCGGCGTTTGAACCGCGAGACACGCGTCCACGCGCTTGGCGTCGTCATTGTTTGTGAGCTCGCTCGCACAACAACAACATTGAAGCATTTGGACAACAACAAGTGCCCATTTGACTCGTCGTCCGCGTTCAGCGTAGGACTTCCCTATCTGACATACTGTTCCTGGCACATACGATTCGACCTTTTCGAAGTCTGAGCGGTCCCTGCACTGCGGACCGGTGAATCGTGCCTTTGTCACAGAGAATAAGCAAGCACTCCCCGAATGGAGGTGTAGTTGGGCATTCCTCTGGCCCCATCGCTGGCTTTGGCGCATTGTGGCTTGCTGCTGGTGTGTGCTGCCCAGAGAATGCCCAGCAACGGTTGGTAGTCGCAGTGGCCCTTGGCACACACTAGCGCGAATATGTTGGTTCATGTGGTGGGTCTGAGCCTCGCTGGCGGTGTGCAGTACCGAGATCCAGGGCTCGCACTTCTACGAAGAGTTGACATGGCATGCGGGGATGCGGCCGACCCGATCCGAGGCATGCGCGATGCCATCGACTAATAGGACGCAGCCACTGGCCACTGTCCATGGTGTTGTTGCGGCGCAGCCTGTTGACCATATGTGTACTAGTGGTGGATGGCAGACGTTCTGGCCTGCTGCGCTGGGACAAGATGAATTCAAGGGTAGCTGGAAAGGTCGGAAGGTTCTTAGTCTACATGACTTGCCGCGGCGCGCCTCCTCTGGCGCAGGGCGTACGGCACGCCTCACACCCATGCCCTGAATTGGAGGCGCGCCCAGCCAAGTGGCCCCAGATGCATCGCAGCAGCCGTGGCTGAGGGCTGCGCGCCAAAAGATCATCATGGCGCGCTGGTGCGCGCGCTGGTGGCCGTGGTCGCGTCAGATGGAGACGATGGCGACGCCGTAAATAGTTTCATGGGCTGCACGAGGTCAGGGCTCGCCATACTTGCCCACTCGTCTGCGTGAATAGTGGCAAAAACCTTGCGAACAACTCAATACCCTGGTACTCAATGCAATGCAGCTGTCACCAAGTGCCTCTGAAGATCCGTTATGCTTCTCGTTGTGTAATAGGATCCCAGGCTTGTGTGGACGTTTTAGTGCGCAGCGGGGACCCTAAGGCCGTAGCGTGTCAATGTCAATGTAGGCCCTGCGGGGGAGTCGGGGGGGAGGAAGACAGTGCTTTGCACTTACCTGCCTGGCTTGTTGGCCGGGCTGCGTCAGATGCAGGACCGCTGTGCACATGTTGCCTTGGGCGGTGCTGCTGCTAACCCAGAACAGTCTGCCTCGTCAAGGGGCAAGAGTTGACGCCAGCGACGTACGCACGCAGCCGCAGTGTGTTGTTGGCGTCGGCGCCACCCAATTGATGCGGACCGGACGACGCTGGCGCTGCTTATCTTGGGTCGTCTTGTGGGTGGGCGAGATCGTTCAGGGGATGTCACTAGGCAGCATGCTTGGCTGTTCCACTCGTCACGATGGGGCAGCCTGCATTCTATCTGGTAGCTGGTAGGGTGGTAGCGAGGGAAGACGGCCAAACATTGGCGCGTGGGCCAGTGCACGCCTGGGCGTGGTCGACAAGCCGAGCCGACTGCGCCCCCGTCCGTCCCCACCGTCATACCCCCTCCTCGCAGGGCGTTGGGACACTACTTATTGCGCCTTCCTTGGCTTTTCCATCTTTCCATCGCTCTCTCTCCCTCTCTCCTTGTGTCTGCCTCCCCGCTCCCCTTCGCCCCCCCTTGTGTCTGTCCACGCCTCGTTTCTCTCTACTCTCTCTCTCTCTCTGTGTGTCTACGCCGCCACCACCACCACTCAAAGCCCTCCCAGCACAACGCTCCTGTCAGCCATGAGGCACGTTCTTGTCTTCCTCGCTACGCTCTTCGCGGCCGCCAACGTCGCTCTCGCCCAGAGTTCAACCTTCGTTGGCTGCTACCTGATCAGTGTCTCCCTATCCTTCACGTTCGCTTCGAACCAGCCGAACCCAGCGGCCTGCAGGGTAAGCTCTCAACATCCAACGAGGTGCTCACCATGCCCAGACTTATTGCAACACCAACGGCAACCTCTACGCTTTCTACTCAACCCAACCTGCCCCGATTGTGCAAACATCCTGCTTCTGTTCGGCCCTACAGATCACCTCTCTCGGTTTGAGCCCTACCACTGGTTCCCAGACTACCTGCTCTGGTCTCTCCACCTATGCTGTAAGTGTCTTCCCTCGTCTTCCCACACTTGTCTTCCCTCACTCGTCTTCTCTTGGTCGTCTTCCTTCACTCCCTTCTCTTACAAACCTTTGCCTTGGCTAGAGTCGTCACTTACCGTGCAGATGTACGACCTTCAGACCACCTTCGTCAACGCCGGTTGCTCGAACGGTGGCACCGTCACGCTCAACCCCGCCGATGCTGGTGCGCCTTCCATCCAGTCAGGCAGCATTCAGACGTGCTTTTCCTTCTGCAGGAACTTCCTCTACACCCTCGCCACTCCGGGCACTTTTATCACCGGCCTCCTCGGCATTTGGACCTGCCGGTGCCTCAACAACCCGCCAACGATGACCCAGGGTACCACCTGCACCGCCAGCGACCCCTACCTCTTCAGCCACCCCCTCTCAGCTACGGGCCAGGCTCGTCGCCGTATGATTCAGGACAGGAGGAACCAGCAGCAGCTCATGGCCGCCAACCCCTACTGTCCTCCTGGCCGCGCTGCCTGCAACGTCTCACCCGAGGGCTTCGATGGCTATGAGTGCCTCGATATTCACAACGAGCTCGAGTCGTGCGGTGGCTGCAAGTACGGCCACTTCGGTATCAACAGCACTGGCACCATTGGAGTCGAGTGAGTCTGGGCCTGTGCTGGCGAGGTCTCTTCTCTAACGTCCGCCACAGCTGCACCACTCTCCAGGGTGTTGACCGCCACGCCGTGGGATGCTTCCGCGGCGAATGCACCGTCGCTCGCTGCCGCCGAGGCTACACGTTGGTCAACGGCGGATGTGTCCGCACAATCTCGCTGGAGGCATGAGCGCTTGACTGTGAGCCCCCTCCCTCTTCAACTCCGACCCCCTGCGTTCCTCTCCTCTCCCATCCGCCCCCACCCACACGCCGCCACATTGGGCGGCCACGTGCCTCTAGACTCAAACTGAGGACGTCTTTCATATTTGGGTACTCTTGTGTTACGGTACCATATTTCGTCTCATGTTAATAGACATTGATTTGGATCTGGGGCGTCTGGAGCGGGGTTGGGACAGACACAAGGTGGTGGCACCTGATACTGAACCGGCTGCGCTGCACTCTTGTCTGGAGCAGCGACGTGGCCCGCAATCGAGCGAGATCCTGACGGCCACATACCCCACGGAGCAGTGATACAACATGCCTCTGACACCTGTTTGAAGATCTGACACAGACAAACAGAGCAACGCGTAGATTTTTCTGGACCTGCCTGATGCAGATCGCCCAGACAGTCAGTTCACTCAATCGTTCCTCGCATGGGCGAGCGCCACACAGCCCCACAGCCACTGCCAAACCACAAATAAGCAGCCGCAAGCTGCAAAAACGCAACAGCAACAACCGACCACCGCAAATCTGCTGAGTTGAGCACCGAAGCAGTGCATCACCGACATTGCCGGAGCTCCGCGCGGCGAACACAGCTCGGTTGCCCGCTGCACCCAGGCTCAATTCAATGTCAGAGGCACCAGAGGCGCCGCGGCTCGCCATTTCGACGGCGCTAGCACCGGCACATGCCAGCCACTGAATGGTATTGAGCGGTGACTGTGGGGTGCGGCGGGGGCGGCGGCGGCTTTGACTTTGACTTTGCTAGCGTGTGTGATGCAGATGGCTGTTAATGTTTGTTGGTCGTGTGTGCGGGGGTGTGTGCGGGGTGGACATGACTGGTTGGTTGAGCAAGCTGGGTGCTGCGGTGCGGTCGAGGTTCCGGGGGCTGTGTTGCTCATGCTTTGTTACACCCATCCCCCAACTCCTCTGACATGTCCACTGCGCATGCTGCGCTCTGGAAACCATGCTGCGCTCACTGCCAACCATGCTCCCCTCGCCATCGCTGCCACCCGTCACGATACAGAAGCCCAAAATGCGTTACGTAACCCCATATCCCTGTTCAGCCTGATCTGCATGATGCCATGAAGACGCAAGATTATTTGTGTCGACTCGGCGGCTGAGCGATACACCACTCGACGATCAGCGTCCAGCCCGCCCACCGCCCACCGCCCACACCACGACAAGCAACGACAGTATGACGATCGACCTCGCGCCCTCGCACGCGTCCTCGCCCGCGCCGTCGCCTGCCGGGCCCTCAATCCGCGCCGACGACCTCACCGATGCGCGGGTACGGGCGCTCGTCGAAGAACACCTGGCCGACATGCGGGCCGTCACCGTCGACCCGGCGAACGTGCACGCCATCGACGTGTCTGCGCTGCGCGGGGATGGCGTAGCCTTCTTCACCGCATGGGATGGCGACGAGCTGCTCGGCATGGTCGCGCTGCGGCCGCTCGACGCAGCAAACAGCGAGATCAAGAGCCTGCGCACGACGCTCGCCGCGCGCGGGAAGGGCGTCGGGCGCGCGCTCGTGCGCTTTTTGGGTACCGAGGCGCGCGCGCGCGGAGCACGCACGCTCTGGCTCGAGACGGGAGAAGAGCCAGAGTTCGGCCCCGCGCGCAAGCTTTACCTCTCCGAGGGGTACGAGGTCTGCCCGGCGTTCGCGGGGTACAAGGACGGCGTTGGGAGCGTGTTCATGAAGCGCGAGCTGGCGTAGGCTGCTGCGTTTGTCGACACTGTCGAGACAGCGATTGAGGCGACAAGGCTACACCCGTTCCAGACGCCACCGCCAAGCGTGGTCAACAGCCACAAGGTCGACCACTCCAAGCCGCCAGCCAGGACCACCGCACCCAGCCCCACCCCACACTACCACATAGAGAATAGATTCAATGACCCCCACGCCAGCCCGTATACACCCATGCATGACCTTCCCCCTGTCTATGTCTATCCGATTACACCAGCAACGGCGAGTCGATCGAGCTGATTCCTGGTGGGTTAGCTTCATGACAAGATCGGTTAACCCACCAATCGCCACACCTCCCTCGTCACTCTCACGCCCCTTGGTGCGCAGCAGCGTTCCAGCCTCCTTGTTGACAACCGTCTTGCCGTCGCCGAAGAGCGAGACACCGTACACTCCCAGCTCGGACACGACGTCGGCCAAGCGTGGCTTGCCCTCGCCGCCCCGCACGAGCCAGTTGTGCACGCCCTCCGGAGGCGTGATGAGCTCCATGAGGATGTAACCCTCCCGCTTGGGCGCCTCGCCTGGCCGGCTCTCGGCATCCAGATTCGCAAGGTACGGCGGGATGTCGCCACGGTAGATGTTGTTGCCTCCGCCCTCGCGCTGCGGCTTGAGAACAAAGCGCTCCGGATGCGACTTGGCGAGCTGCTGCGCCTCCTTGCCCAGCTCCGAGTCGTCGAGAGGCCACAGACCTGTGAAGGTCTCGCGCAGCGCGTCCACGTCGGCCTGCGTGAGTGTTCCGGCGCCAGCACCAAACCCGGTGTCAGGGCGGGCCGGGTTCAACAGGAACTCCTCGAGCTGCCCTGGTGCAGCGAGGATCTGCTGCACCTTCTTGGCGCCAGCGAGCTGCAGCGCCAATGAGGGGCACTTGATCGCCGACGAGCGCTCGAGGAACACACGCGTGTCCCACTCCTTGCCGGTCGTGTAGTCGTTGGGCGTGTACGCCGCGCGGTAGTAGACCACTGCAATCTCGGCAGGCGCCTCGTTGGGCGTGAGCGGGTTCGGGACGAGGAGGGCCTGCTTGTCGCCACCGTGCTTGGCGAGTACGTCGAGCTCGGCGAAAGTGTGCCGGACTGACTTGATCCCGTGTGTCGCCTGAAGCTCGTACTGCAACGCGCGCTGGTCAAAGATGTTACGCTCGCCGTCCTGCGTGACAACAAGCACAAGCGCGTTGGGGTTACCGTACGCCTTCCATGCGTCGGCGAGACCGGCAGCAATGTTCACCAGGCTCTTGTTGTCAGGGTATGCTGTCTCGTCGGCGAGCTGGGGGGCGGCGTTGAAGAACGATCCAGAGGCAGCGAGGTAGCGGTGCAGCTCGCCCGCCTTCTGCGACAGTGCGCCGAACGACGACGCGATCGTGTTGAACTCGACCTGCTTGATCGCGCTCTCCTTGCCGGTCGCGTGCAGGAGGTAGTCGGAACGGAAGACACCGAGCTGCAAGGGCTTTTCGTCAGCGCATTCTCACTCTCCCCTCGACCCACCTGGACACGCTGCAGCTCGTCGCGGACCGCCTTCCACCGGGTCCACAGCTCGGCCTGGAACTCATCGACCTTGGCGACTTCCTCGAAGATGTTGTCCAAGAACGCCCAGTCGAGCGCGATGCGCGCATACAGCGCATTGTAAAGGCGCTGGATCGAGCGGGCCCGCACGTACTCGGCGCGCGGGAACGGCGTGGGGAAGAGCGACAGCGGCGCGGCGATGGCGTGCGTCGGGGTAGGCGGCGCCCCGCTGGCCGGGTGCGGAGGGAGGAGGGTGAAGCCGTGCGCGAGCGCGTAGGTTGACGCCTCGGCGAGGAGGCTCGCGAGCTGCGCGTCGCTGGTCTTGGGCGGCCAGGCTGGGAGCGACATTGTGATGGGGGGAGTGAGGTGGAAGAAAGGAAAGATGAGACGCAAAGTGGAGGGAGGAGGGTCGATGATGCAACTCGTTTGACGGCTTTTGGGCGCGGATGAGCAAGCAATACGTGCTGGCTAATCAGCCGTGCCTGAAGTTGGCTTGAAGCCATTTGGAAGCTCGGGCTAGGCCCACAAGCCGAGCATTGCAGCAGCAGCAGGTCTTGTCTTGTTGATGTTGTCGTTGTCATCGCTCCCTCGGTGTTCGATGTACTCGGACGCGCAGCTCTTGCACGCTGCATTGTCAGGTGCGTGCTGCATGGTATGCCCAGGGGCTGGGCCACTTGGCCACCAGTGCAGCTTGTATGACTCGAGCATCTCAAGCCAGACAGAATACACGACGAACAGGAGAAGCCAGCCGAAGAAATCGCTGCGCGCACGGACCATCTTCCTGGCCTTCCCCATCTCCCTTGACTGCCTTCCTCGTCTTCCTCGAGCTGACACGAATTGAGGCGTTTTCTTCCCTGGTCACCTTCTCTCTCCTCTGCTCTCCACTCAATCCTTCTCGATCCATCTGACTCTGCCTCTCGCACCCCACATCCATTGACCCTCTCTGACCCACTCACCCCTCATCTTGACAACCATGTCCAAGCGAGGCCTCAGCCGCGAGGAGAAGAAGACAAAGAGTGGGTCAGCTTTGATGCTGCTCTGACCCACCAGTGCTCGAGCTCTTTCACGAATCGGCAAGTCGAATACGTCTTCAAAGCTGACCCCAGGCTGAGTTCTTCACCCTCAAGGAGCTCGAGAAGATTGCGCCGAGTGGGTAACCGGGACGAAACATGGCTTACCCACCCAGAGCAGAAGGGGATCGGTGAGCTGCTTCCTTTGTCGACGGTGGCCTCACGCCGCGCCCAGTCCAACAGAGCGTCAAGGAGATCCTCGATGAGCTCGTCTCTGACGACCTCGTCACCTTCGACAAGATGTAAGCTATGTGGTCCGTGACGGCTAGCTGATACCCCTCCAGCGGCACGAGCAACTGTGAGCTGTTTCCTGGCGAACTTCTCTCGCTGACCCCAGACTTCTGGTCTTTCCCCAGCGCGGCAGGGGCAGCTGTGGGTGGTGATACCGTGGGCGAACTGACCCGACCAGAAGCAAGCACAGCTGGACAAAGCCGCCGCCGAGTCCGAGGCCCTCCAGCTCAAGATCAAGGAGGCCAAGAGCGCACTCAAGGCCTCCGAGAAGGGGCGCGAGGACACTGTGGGTTTCTTGATCGCACCAAGCCTGACCCACCAGGCCGAACGCCGCAAGCTCCTCGCCGCGCTTGCAGAGGCGCAGGCCACATCAGCGTCTCTCAAGGTCGAGCTCGCGGCGTTCGGTGCCGCCGACCCCATCATGTACGAGCGCAAGAAGAAGGCTATCGAGGTCGCCAAGGCTGCGTCGGTGTGCTGGACTGGTGGGTGACCGAAGAGCGCTAGGAGTTAACCCACCCAGACAACGTGTCACTTCTCGTGTCCTACCTCCGCTCCTCCAGTGGCGAGAGCGAGGCCTACCTTCGCACTCAGCTCGGCATTCGTGGGTGCGATGCCCGTGGTGGGATCTAACCCATGCAGCTGACAACTGGGACGAACTCGACATCAGCCAGTGACCGTTGCGTCGCGGAAAGCCGAGCCGCAAGCCTGTATGGAGCACTGTATCTCCACTCTCTGTACCTTCCACCACACCGCCACCTCTCCGCGTCCACCACATCAGACCCCAGCTTCCTCCATTGCAATGCATTGGTTTAGCGTCAAAAGAACAGGCTTTACAAATGGTACACAGCGGGGCCACCGCTTCTTGTTGAATGTTGTGCTTTGTGGGTTCGGTTTACATGCCCGTGCTCCGGCCCTAGTTGAAGTCGGGCTTGAAGAGGGCCGAGATGGACTCGCCATTGTGAGTCCTGCGGATAGACTCGGCAATGACGGGCGCAATGTCGACAATGTCCATGAGACCGTCAGAGACAGCTAGCCTGTCGGTCTGGTCGATCGAGTTGGTGACGATGAGCTTCTTGAGGGGGACTTGCCTCATCTGCTCCATTGTCGTCTCGGACAAGAGGCCGTGGGCGACGACGGCGTAGACCTCGGTCGCGCCGTGCTGCGTGAGGACCTGGGACGCGAGGCGGACCGTGTGGCCAGTGTCGATCATGTCGTCAATGAGGATGGCGACACGGCCCTTGACGTCGCCGACAAGCAGCTCCATCACGTCGTGCTGGTGGTCGTGCTCGTCGTCGACGTCGCCGTTGTGACTTCCGCTGTCCGAGCCCGTGGGGGTGGGCGGGACAGTGGGCACCGAGGTGTTTGCCAAGTCGCGCTTGCGCTTGCGGTTGATGAGCGCAAAGTCGAGGTTGAGCTGGTCGGCGAGCGCCGTGGCACGCTTGGCACCACCGGCATCAGGAGACACAATGATGGCGTTGCGCCAGCCGGGAATCTCCTGCTTGATGTAGCGCACCATGCTAGGCTCGGAGAAGAGGTTGTCGACGGGGATGTCGAAGAAGCCCTGGATCTGGGACGCGTGAAGGTCCATCGTGATGACGTGGTCCGCACCGGCGACGGCGAGGAGGTTGGCAACGAGCCTGAGGCGTTAGCTGAGCCTTCACAAGAAACTGGCAGCTCACTTGGCAGTGATGGGAGCACGCGACTTGTCCTTCTTGTCCTGTCGGGCATAGGGGTAGCACGGGATGACAGCCGTGATGCGCTTGGCCGAGGCAGTCTTGCACGCTGGGGGGTGTTAGTAGTGTCCTGGTCAATGTAGGTGCCGGGTGTGAGGGGGTCGAGGACTAGGGTGCGCAGTCGCCGGCCTCATCCGGACGCGATACGCGATGGCCGGAGGAGCCGGTGGGCTGCAACTGGCCTCTAGAGACCGCGATTGCGCCCACGACATGGTGCCCACAGCACAGCCGACGCCATCACACTCACCCGAGATCAGGATCAACAGCTCCATGATGTGGTCGTTGATGTCGGGGGGCGAGGGGCTCTGGAGGATGAAGACATCCTCGTCACGGACCGACTGGTGGATCTGGACGCTCGTCTCAAGCGACAAGAACTTGGACACATGGCAAGGCGTGAGAGGGATGCCGAGGCTGTGAATGTCGAGGGATGGTGGGGTCGCGATGGATATTTCGAGACACGAACAAGCGAGCCAATGTAATTGTCGGGAGTGCGTCGCGTGAGGGGGGACCGAGCGTCAGCGACTCATGTCTTTGCAGGTTTGTCTCTGCCATCCCAGACGGCCGATGGGAGCAGCAGCGAGCATCGCAGCCACAGCATGGACATAGTCCAGAGCACGTTTGTGCACCGGACTTGGCATCCATGGAACGGAACGCGGCCACGACGGCTCCTAGCGCCGTTTCGTCGTCGTCGGCGCGCCCCTCCCACTCCGCCGCCGTCTTTTGGAGCCGGATCCACCACTCACCGTGCAGCGACGGCCTCGGCCAGCTTGGGGTGGGCGTTGCCTGCGCTCAAGGTCAGAAAACGGCTCTTGCGTGTGGGCTGTGTGTCTGCGCACCCGTGAGGAGACGGATCGAGTTGCCCTTCTGGTGCATTTCGGCGGTGGTGATTGGGTCCGAGTGGGAGAGTCGGGTGGTGTGCGTGCGATGGGCTACGAGCTAGCTCGTGATGGGTGCGCGCTTTTGGCGGGGTATGAGTGGTGTTTTGAGTGCGGTGATGCGCAAGCGCAGTGGGCGATGATGCACACCGTGGGTGTCGGCGTCGACTGGGTGAGTGAGAGGGGTGAGGAGGAGTGGTGGTGGTTGCGCGGCGCCGAAAAGAATTGGGAGCTGCAGCGAGACCGGGTGCCCGAAAGAACGCCCTCTGCGGGGTCTCCCAAATAATCATCGGCCTCATTTCCGCGACTGACGCGCGCGACGGACCGGCTAGGCGGCTGCCCTAATCCTCAATTACAAAACATCGATGACGATTTCCTATTTCAATTTCAACGAGTGGACACACCCCGTCGAAATTTTCAGCGCCACACCCAGCCAACTGTGCGCACAACGTCATCTTTGGAATTGAAAAATGTCAACAGGAATGACGTGGAATTGGCGGTATCAGTGAAGGGAAATGAATGTTGGAAGCGTGGCGCCTGGGTGATGATGGTCGCCGCGTTGCATGCTGGTGCTGCAGCAGCTGCAGCTGGCGGCGCAGGCTGTCGGCGGCGACGGCGGCGGCGGCGGCAAGCGCAGCGATCGACGCGGTCATGTCTTGTCTTTCCTCTTCTTCACGCCAGTCGGCATCACCGCCATCTCCCCCTCGCTCTCGAACCGTTAACTCGGTGCACAGACGAGACTTCTCCCCCGAGCACTTTCTGCCGCGCACATTCCAACGACGAGCCACTCCACACGACAATCACAATGGCTTCTGCTCAGTACGCCTGTAAGTGCAGCAGCCATCAACTCGGGCCCGAGAGCCGGGTGCAGCACAGCAAAGTACTGAATCACCAGTCCGCGCGCAAAAAGTCACCGGCATCGCCGACAGCCCAAGTTGGGACGTGACGGGCCGCATCCCTCTGTGAGTAGTAGCATAGGTGGAGCACGCCTCGAGCAAGGCGCTAACAGCAACAGCGACACGGCCGCGACCCGGGCATTCGCTTACTCGCCTGACGGACAGTGGCTTGCCTACGCCTCTGCCGAGACGTGAGTGTGTGCACGTTGTCAGAGCTAACCTCATCGCAGGGTCGAGCTTCTCTCGTCCGCCGACGAGGCGACCTCGGCTCCCCGCACCATCAAGCAGGCCAACGTCGTGGCTGTTAGCTTCTCGCCCAAGTCGAGCTGGCTGTTCACGTACGAGCGCCCCGTCAAGAGCGACACAGACGTGCACAAGAACGTCAAAGCATGGGACATTTCCACCGGAGAGAACGTCGGCGGATGGTACTGGAAGACCGGTGATGACTGGTGAGTTGCAGGGTAGTCGAGGCGGTGGTCTGGGCGGCTGTGCCGGCCTCGCCTGGGCAGTCGAGAGAACATCGCTGATCCCCAGGGTCCCCATCATCACCGCCGACGAGGCCCACCTCCTCCGTCCGACCGCGTCCGACCTGCTCGTCTTCACCCCGCCACTCGCGCCGCGCCCCGTGACCCGTCTCAAGGGCGACGGCCAGATCAAGAACGTCTTCCTCTCGTCTCCGGCCCAGCTGCCCGAGGGCACGACGAGCAGCAAGCCGATCAGGCCGTACCAGGAGCCTGCGGTCGCCGTGTGGGTTGGCGAGAAGAAGGGCGCGCCGGCCAGCGTCGCGCTCTACCCCCTGTCGGCGCTGCTTGGCAACAAGGCTCAGGCCACCAACGGCGAGGTTGAGCAGACTGAGAACCGTGACTTCCCCATGACCCTCTCGAGGAAGGCGTTCTACAAGGCCGACAAGCTCAACGTCAAGTGGAACAATGCCGGTACTATGGTGGGTACTAGCGTGTTTCGCGGAGCTGACCCGCCAGGCCCTGTTCCTCACCCACACTGATGTCGACAACACTGGCAAGTCGTACTACGGCGAGACCAACCTGTACTTGGTCGGCCTTGACGGCAAGTTTGACGGCCTCGTCGACCTCGACAAGGAGGGCCCCATCTACGACTTCAACTGGAACCCCAACTCGCGCGAGTTCACCGTGTGCTACGGCTGTGAGTTGGCGTGCCTCATGTTGATCACACTAACTCTGCAGACATGCCGGCCAGGACGCAGACGTACGACCTCAAGGCCAAGCCGATCCACCTGTGGGGCAACAACCCCCGCAACTTTGTCCTCTACCAGCCCCAGGGCCGTCTCCTGCTTTCGGCAGGCTTCGGCAACCTTGCGGGCGGCATCGACATCTGGGAGGTCAGCACGCGGAAAAAGATCGCCGAGTTCACGGCGTCAAACTCGTCGCACTGCGAGTGGTCGCCATGTGGTCGCTACATCCTCACTGCCACGCTGTCTCCTCGTCTGCGTGTCGACAACGGCGTCAAGATCTGGTGGGCTGGTGGCCAGCTCCTCCACATCCACCCCCAGGACGACCTCTACCAGGCCAGCTTCCGCCCTGGCAAGGTCGAGGACACGCCTGCGTTCCCCGCTGTCGTGCCCAAGGCCCCCGAGGCGAACCCCAGTGTTGCGCAGTTCAAGTCAGACAAGCAGGAGAACGGAGGTGAGTGCGATGGCGACCTCGCGAAACTCGACCACCGCTGACCCACGCAGCTGCTACCAAGCCTATGGGTGCCTACCGCCCTCCTGGTGCTCGCGGAAACGCGGCCTCGGACGCGTACCTCCGTCGCGACGACGACTCTGCCCCCTCGTCTGGCGCCTCAACGCCCATGTTCAAGGGCGGCAAGCCTGCCCAGAGATACGTGCCCGGTGGTGGCATTCCCGGCGCGCCTCCTGGAGCGGCCGCGGACAAGGGCGAGAAGAAAAAGCGCACGAGGAGCAAGAACAAGAAGGGCCAGGACGCTGCTGCCGAGGACGTGCCTACCGCTGCTATCGCCAAGCTCGAGGTGACTGCCGAGGCTGCTGCCGGAGACGACGACGCCAACACCAAGAAAATCCGCAACCTCACCAAGAAGGTACGCTGCCTGGCGACTGACTCCGCTGACATGACCAGCTCAAGGCGATCGATGACCTCAAGGCCCGCGTTGCCAAGGGCGAGGTTCTCGAGAAGACGCAGCTTCAGAAGATTGAGACTGAGGCCAGCGTGCGGGCCGAAATCCAGTCGCTCGGCGGTGACGCTTAAGCGTTGGCGGTTTGTACTACACGACGACAGACGGCACAGCCGTGGCGCACACTCATTCGGCGCCACGAGCTACCTGGCGAGCTACAGTCTCTTGCCACACACCACCCCTCCCACCCGTTATCATGTCATGGCATCTATGCATTACATTGTTGTCGCTAGTGTTGGCGCGCGGGCAGTTAGGACGGGGGAGGCAGAAGGGCACGGCAGCGCGACGGCCCGTCACGATGACATAACCAAAACGCGTTGTCGAAGAACGCACTTCAACGGCAAGGGCACACTCGCGACGTGCTGAGGCAGAACAGACCTGCACGCACCGCCCAACTCGCCAACTACTTCTTCTTAGCGCCGCCCTTTGCGTCGCCGCCGCCGCCCTCAGCAGCAGCCTTCTTCGCCTGGAGGATGAGTACACGCAACGCGACCAACGAGCCGAGCCCAAACCCACCGCGATCCTGCGCGTCAGCTCAGCCCCCGGCACACACACTCACTTCTCCTGAAGCGCCTTGGCGTCGCTTCCATCAGCACAACCAACACACGTAGCGCGACTCACGCCTCGCGCCGCGCGTTCGGGTCGCCGGTCTGCTTCTTCTTGCCGGCCGCGCTGTGGACAGTCAGCTGTGCCGCGTGGCAGCACACTCACGCCTTGGCCATGTTCTTCGCGCGGTCGCGCTCACGCTGGTCGCCGCCTGCTGTCAGCGCGTCGCGTGCACGTACGCACGAGTCATGCTTGCTGTCGGTCGTTGGAGTGGTGTCGATGTGCGATGTGGTGAGCGCGCTTTGTTGGGTTCTGCTCGAAATGCCAGCCAGCACGGCGGGAGCAGAATCACGTGATGCGATCGGCGTGGCGTTGGTTGTGTGTGGGTGCTGGTAGCCGGCTGGTGGGGATGGAGATCAGAGTCGCAGTGTCGGGCTTCGAGCCCATGTCCCCTCTCGCAAGCGGGTTGAGGCATGCCGGTGCATGAGATTCAACACCCTTCGGCGGGGGCAGCGAAGGTGATAATGGACTGCGGCAATGTTGAAAACAGTCATGCAGTGCTCGCACGCACAGGCAAAATGACGCCGACGCGCCTCCGCTAGAAGATTGCCGCGCCCTTCTGCTCTTCTTGCAGTCGACACGCCCGATTCAACGCCCCAGCGCCCTCGCCAACATGCATGCACACACCGCCACCGCGCACGCCAAAAACAGCGCGTTGCAGGGGTCGAACCTACGACCGTTGGTTCTCCAGTACTGACAACCGAAGGCCAACGCTCTGCCACTGAGCTAAACGCGCGACCGACTGACCTCTGGCGGGATCGAACCGCCGACCTCATGCGTAACGCTATCGAGTGTTAAGCATGCGCTCTAACCAGCTGAGCTAAGTGGCCTTGGTGTTTGTGCAAGGGTTGAGTTGGCTGTCACCGGCTGCTGCCAGATCACACGCGGTGCGGACGCTCGCCGAAGCCGACGCTGTCGGCGAGCGGCGATGCCAGGACAGGCTCTGGTGACCTGCTCGAGCCTGAAATGTTTCTTGACGCCCACAGGGCCCACAGGAACGCATTCATATCCCTACGCACTGGCAATGCCAAGGTGGCCCGCTGAACTTCCGACTGTTCCGTCCAGTCTCCTTGGCATCCACGGCATTCGCGTTTCATCATCGTTGACAACCTCAAACTCCACCGACCTCTGCTATCAGCTCCACCTTTCGACACGGACCGAGAGGAAGCAAACTCTGACTTGTGGGGCTCATGTACCTGGACATAGCATCCGCAAAGGCATGACAGAACGCCTGCTGTGAACTGGGAGGCATTTTGAAGCACAAACAAGGTCAAGACGACCACTAGCTCCAACACCACCCCCACTCTTTGCTCGCCAAGACCTTTGTAGTGTACGGGGTTCCGGATATCTGAGCACGGCTAGCCGACCGGGTACAGCTCGTCTAAAGGCACGGCGCCGAGATTCGCGAGCAGCAGCCACTCCCTGGCGCTCGGCGCGGCACATGTCCACTCAGCTGGCCTAACACACGAGGCACATGTTAAGGGCGGAGGAGACACGCCTCGACCGCCTCCCCCTGTCCCCCCGGGATACCGGATCGTCCAGGTGTGGGGAAATGGACGGCGCCAAGCAGGTTCGGCATTCCTCTCGGCCCTTGAGCGGCTCATCCGAGGAAGTGCTGAACGGCGTCGCCAATCGTCCGCCTCCACCTCGACAGCGCGGGTATCCAGGTATGTGACCCGGGCCAGTTGTGGGGCCTAGAGTGCCACGCTCGACATCCGCTCAAACCCGTCGCAGCACTTGCGACAGCAACCACTGAAATGAGGCTGCCCAGACGGCTGCGAGGCTTGGCGCACGCCGCAGTGGGCCACAAACGTGGCAGGAGGCTGGTGTGCGGCGACTCATTCCCGCCGGCCCCACACTTGAGAAAACGGAACCCCGGGGCGATGAGGCAGTCTATAAGAACGAGGCGCGCTCCCCCTCTTGTCCCCCGCAGAGCCTTCATCTCCGACCACAATGGCGACCACCAACGACATCAAGCGCGAGGAGCAGCAGCTCGAGCCGGCAGGCATCTACGCCACCGTCTCGACGCCCAGCAGCGACGGCGTGAACCCCGAGAAGCGCGTCGACAACGGCTCCAAGGTCGACGTGATCGGCACGTACACCAACATCGACGAGGGCTACGACCCGGTCTTCGTCAAGAAGACGATGCGCAAGGTCGACTTCCGCCTCATCCCCATTTTGAGCCTCATGTACTTTGTTTCGCTCTGCGACAGGTCCAACCTCGGCCAAGCGCGCGCGGCCAACGACCAGGCCATGCAGTCCGAGCTCAGGCTCTCCGAGGGAAACAACCGTTACGGCATGATCACGCTCATGTTCTTCATCCCGTACATCCTGCTCGAAATTCCGGTGAGTGGCGTGACGTGCGGCGCGAGGTACATACGAGACAGAAATGCTCACACGCCACAGTCGCAGCTGGGTCTCCGCAGGTTCGGTGCCCGCTGGTGGCTCGGCTTTGCCTGTATCGCCTGGGGTCTTGTCGAGCTCGGCATGGGTTTCGTCAACACCTGGCAAGAGCTCATGGGCCTCCGTGTCCTCCTTGGTGCCTTCGAGGCATGCCTCTACCCCGGCGCGGCGTACCTCATCGTAAGTGACACCCACTCGCCCGAAGCCATGTCACTCACGCGCCACAGTCCACCTGGTTCCCCCGCAAGCAGATCGCCACGCGCCTCGCTTTCTTCTACACCTCGGCCGTGGTCTTCTCCGGCCTTGGCGCCATTCTCTCCTTCGGCATCTCGCAGATGCACGGCATGCACGGCAAGTCGGGCTGGCGCTGGATCTTCATCATGTATGGAGTGGGTATCCCCAACCCCGGTGCCACTTTCGAATGCTAATGCGCCAGGTCATCACTGTCGCCGTGGGCATCCTCGCCGTCATGTTCCTCGTCGACTTCCCCGACCGCGCCCGATTCCTCACCGAGGAGCAGAAGGAGTTCATTCACACCCGCATCCAGCGTGACCGCGGCGACGCCGTCGCCGACAAGATGACATGGCACAAGTTTGGCCAGTATTGTGCCGACGTCAAGCTCTGGATCTTCGCCTTCATGTTCTGCACGTCTGCCATGGGCATGTACTCGCTCGCCTACTTCCTCCCCCGCATCCTCTCGTCCATCGGCTTCAGCAACGTGCTCTCGCAGCTGCTCATGGCCCCGCCCTACCTCTGGCTCGTCATTCCCTCCTTCTCCTCCGCGTGGATCTCGGACCGCGTCAAGAACATGCGCGCCATCATGATTGTCGTCAACGCCCTCTGCGTCATCACCGGCACGCTCATGTACTCGCAGCTGCCCATCAACCAAAAGGCGGCACGCTACGTGGGCGTCTTCCTCGCCAACGGCGGTGTCAACACCAACGTGTCGCTCTCCATCGGCTGGGCACAGGCCTCCATCCGTGCCCAAAGCAAGCGCGGCTTTACCTCGGCACTCATCGTCGCCTGGGGCGGTGTTGGTGGCATCCTCGCCTCCGTCGCCTTCTACGAGAAGGACGCGCCCCGCGGTTACCCCACCGGCGTATGGCTTACCATCGCCATGCACATTGTCGTCATCGCCATGTGCGGCGGCCTTGTTCTCTGGTTCAAGTACCAAAACCGCCGCGCAGACCGTGGCGTTGTCGTGCTCGAGCACGCTGAAGACTTCAGGTTCCAGATCTAGATGTTGTACTCAAAAGGAGATATGTCAAGTTGCCGGACGCGGCAGTACACGGTGGCCAGTCGGTGCGTGCGTGAGAAGCCAGCTTGGATCTTCCCTCGTGTGATCACTCACCCAGCCTCGGAAGTCAATGAACATGTCGCATGAGAACAGTACAACGCCGGGTGCCTCCGCCTTTGCTCCAGGACATCGTCCCTTCCATTCCCTCCTCCTTCACCTCCTCCGGAAGGTAGGAGGAGTATTTGGGTCGTCGGCGTCTGGTGTCAGGTCAGCTTAGGCTAACCCTGCCACTCACGGGCAGCACAGTATTGCTGCCAGGGGTGGACCCGCTCCCTGCAGTCCCATTGCGCGCAGGAAACTGTTAGTCCAGTGTTCCAGTCGTGCCCTTCGAACCGACTGGAGTCAGCTGATCCAGGAGAGAGGAGAGACGGACGGCGGCGGGTATTGGATGTCGACGCGCCTCCCGAACAGGCCGATCAGGAGTGCTTGAAACTTCAACTTGGCGCCGCGGAGGGCACCACCAAGCGACATGGTGGCATGGGTATCGCAACAGCAGGCGACGACAGTGATAACAACGGCTCCCCTGCCCATTATGGATGACCCGGTCCACCCGACCTCCACCAAGACGCAGGTGCACTCTGACCAGCTTCTGTTTCCCCCGCTTTGACCTAAGACTAGTACGATACAATACATGCCACCAGGAGTATACAGCGTTGGTGGGGCGTGGCGTCGCGACGAAGGCGGCGCTCTACGGGAACGCCCAGGGGAAGATGTCATCCTTGATGAGCTCCATGTCTGTTCTTCAACAATGGCTCTCGGTTAAAGACTCACGTCCAGTACACCACGTCCCCGGGATGTTGTCCTCCTTGGTACCCGGGTCCTTGCAGTTGGGCCAGTTGCACGTGGGGTCATTGTAGTTGACGGGGGCAGCGCTGACATGAGCATGGTCGCTGCAGTACTCTCACCCAGCGAGACGACAGGCAGTAGGAGTGCGGGTGTTGCAGTGGGCCATTGTTGTTGTGCTGGGGAGAGGAAGCCGATGCACCACACCCATACCGACGGCTTATGTAGCATCCTTGCTTCCTCTGATCCGCACCCCAAACCAAAAGAGGGCGAGTATCTTCTTGATGGGGCGGTGTGCACCTGCTTGCCAAGTACCGGGTGTGTGGACGCTGTTTAGAGACACACAGAGTGGAATCCTTGTGGAGCAACGCGCTTCCGTCACACTATGAGGTGATTCGGTGATTCCGACCGCTCGGGCAGCGAGCACAAGCACCGCCGAGGGGGCGAGTGGTCCTAGCGGCCTGTCCACGTCGGCATGTCACCGTAGCGGACAAAGAGAAGGCGGAATGCCACGGGGGCGCGCTGATCCTGCACCGGGTGGAGTGGGGGACGGATCGGCGTCGGTGGACCGGCGATCCTGTTGGCATGGGGTGCTGGTGCGGGCGGGGGCGGCGGCTGGTTGAGGAGCGAGAGAGGAAGGGTGGCGGGTGGCAAGGCGTCGGCCGCCGACTGCCGTTCGGCCAGAAGGGACAGGACCAGCTCTTCGGGGGGGACAAGGGAGGCTGGAGAAGCAGCGCGCTCGGCCAGAAGCGAGCGCACGACCACGTCGGGCGGCAGGGCGGCGGCGAGTGGCCGTGGGGGCGGCTGCGGCGGCGGCGGTGGGGGCGGCTGGACGGCGCCATCGTCGTCTCTGTCGCGGCCGAGGATACGCGCCAGGATGTGCGATAGCGGGATACACATTGTCATGGATACACTTTCGAGTGCGCGAGATATCCGACAACATGGGTCGCGGCGCGCATGGATCGTTGGGCACGCAGCGCGCGCGTGCGCACGGGGCGGCAGGGTGCATGCACTCGGCTACGTGCGGTTGTGGACGCCGTATGTGACAGCATGAATACGTGCGATGCATAGTGTGAGCGTTTGGATTGATGTGGTTGCATGCATGCATCCTTGGAGTGTGCTTGAGGTGTATTGGCGAGCGGCGTGCTTTTGAAGGCGGAGGAGTTGGGGACTGGCGGGCACGCGATTTGAAGTCTGTAAAAGCGGCATCCTCAGCGGTGCTGCTCTTGTTCTCTTCCATTCTGTCTCATTTTCCGGAACCACAAGCCCCTGAGCTGGCCGGCCGACGGTTGACGGTACGATCGAACACCTCGACTCGAATTGCGATCTCGAAGTACTGTACGACCTCGACGTACGAACTCGAAGTGATCTCGCTCGAATTCGAGCGCGAACGGCTCGACTTCGGACCCGTTTCACCAGGTGAGGAGCCACATCCAACTGCCACTTTCACATTGCGCCCCAGCAGCGTCTGTCTCACACATCAACTTTCGTCATCTACACAACACACACTCTCATTCGCACTCGCTCACACACTCATTCGCCCTCAGGTCATCATCGACTTCGCAAGTGTCGACATATTCAGCTCTTCCACCCCGCTTCGCGCACTGCGCCGACCTTCATCCCCCACCAACCACCTCGCCACCCACATCCCAACCAAACAACAACACCCTCCTACTTCCCATCTGGACCACACTCAGCCATGCCACGATACGCCGAAGATATCAGTCGCAACGGCCATGACCTACCTTTCAGCCCATACTCCGATGGTCTCGAGAGACGCGGCAAACGCAGGAGACGTCAAAGACGCAAGACATTCGAGTCGCGGCTGTCTGACAATGAGTTGGCCACTCCCGCATCGGCCCGGCTACCACCAACCGAGGAGACAGAGCAGCTCAAGGCGGGAGAATCACACCTCTTTGTAACTCGATTCAACCTGGGTCGTCCCGACGCCACCTCCACTACGCCTGACGTAGGCCCTCTTTCACCCGGCCAGCCCATGGTGAACGACGGCATTGGAACGCTTCTGGACGCCCTCAGCCTCGCTCGCGAACTCGTCGCGGAGCTTGAGGTGAAGCATACCGAGAGCTTTTGGGCGATCCAGGGTCTCGGTATTCCAAAGGATCACTTTCGACGAGCGAAGCGCCTGGTGAAGCGACTTTCGACCGAGGATACGCCCACCGCTTCCGCACCGCTCATCAACAGCGAAGACGCCGAATTTCTCCTCGAGGCATTCCGCATAGCGATCAACCTTGTGCCCGAAGTCCAAGGACTCCACCTCAATCAACGCTGGGCTACCCAGGGGCTCGAGGCGTCCAAAGACAGATTCGAGCAGGCGCTTGCGATCGTCAAGAAGCTGTCGTCTGAAGCTCCGGTGGATGATGATGGAGCGGTCTCTCCCCTACAGACTCTGCCTGTCGTCAACCCAGAGCTTGCACCCCAGGCGGAGCCTCAGATTGAGCCGGAGCGTCGACCTGAGCCGCCGGAGGTCCCAGCAAGCCTCTCGGCACCCAGTCCACTGCCATCGCTTTCGGCCCGCCCTATCAAAGTTGAAGGCCCGCCCCCGGAATCTCCGCCACCGGAGCCTGTACCTTACGAGATGACGAACGGCGAGCTGATTGACTCGCATGGGTTCAGGGTTCTCCCCTGCAAACGCTGCATGGACAGAGATGAGCTGTGCATCATGCTCAGCTGGGATGAGAACTTTGCTCGCGGGCGACACAGGCTCTGGAAGTGCGGACGCTGCACTGCCCTCAAGAGGCCATGCAGCA
The DNA here is from genome assembly GCA_026725045.1 of Vanrija sp. TS_01. Lineage (NCBI taxonomy): Eukaryota > Fungi > Basidiomycota > Tremellomycetes > Trichosporonales > Trichosporonaceae > Vanrija > Vanrija sp. TS_01. The sequence goes on from JAPKIE010000031.1 coordinate 47,678, forward strand.
ACTCTACGACCGACCCAGCCACCATTGAGTACTGGTCCCGGTGCCACGATAACGACAATGAGTACTCATAGTGTTCTGTACACTCGGCTAATACCAAACCAATGCATCATATGCTGAGCTACCCAAAAACCCATCTACTTCTCGAACTCGAGCTCCCTGACATCGGCGTTCGCCTTGGCAGAGTGAGCCTCGGAGCCGTCACCCATCTCGAGGTCACCGTATCCGTGGTCAACGAGGTACTGGCGCCACAACTCGTCCTCCTTCTCGAGCTTGTCCTTGCCCTTGTCCTCGACAAAGAAGAAGGCGAGCAGCACACCGGCGACACCGCAGCAAGCGGCAATGATGAAGGTGTAGCGCTTGCCGAGCTTCTGCTGGATAGGTGTGAAAGCCTGGGTGCCGAGGGCGGCACCGGTCTTGCCAATGGCAGCAGAGAAGCCGTAGCATGTGCCGCGGATCGAAGTGGGGTACGACTCGGCGCTGATCGTGCCCTCCATGTTACCAGGTCCGAAGTTTCCGGAGCTCTGCATCATGGCGTACATGATGATGAAGGCGGGGACCACCTTGGTGATCTTATCGTACGAGATGCCGACGATAAGGCCAAAGATGATGTAACCCGAGAAACCCATCATGAGGAGGTTGCGGCGTCCAGTGTACTTGACAACAAAGGCGCCGAGGAACACACCGGGCAGGGAGAGGATGGACAGGAGGAGAGTCCACTCCATGGTGCGCACGATACCGGCGCCAGGGATGACCGAGGCGATGATGGTCGAAGAGAAGATACCGTTAGGGAAGGTGACAAAGTCGTAGAGGAACCAGGTGCCGGCGGTGCCGAGGAGCGTCTTCCAGTAGCGCTTGACGATGAGACCGTATGGAGGGTTGCGGCGGATAGCGTTGCGGCGGTAGAGCTTGGGGTTCATCATCTTGAGGCGGAACCAGAAGACGGACAGGGGAATGAGGATTCCGATGCCCATGAGGATACGCCAGGTGTACGAGAGTTTGTAGATGTCCTCGTGCGACTTGGTACCCTTGTAGCCCGAGGCATTAATGATCAGGAGGAAGAGCGAGATGACGATGGGACCACCGATAGAAAGCATGAGGCTGGGGTGTGAGTCTGTAGCTCATACACGGCATCTTCAACACCTCGGCAGCTCAAACTCACTTGGTAACGAGGATGAACACCTTTCCGCGGTCGCGGCCGAACTTCTCGTTGGCAGACTCGGAGGCAGAGGTGGAGCAGGCGGGGTACTCTCCGCCGACGCCGACACCGACAGTGCCGCGAGCGACAGTCAGCATCCAGAACATGCCTTCCGGGGTGGGAGCCGTAGCCGCAGTCGAGAGGATGCCGCCGAGGACGATGAGGAGCGTCGTGCCGACCATGGCCGTCTTACGGCCGATGCGGTCGCAGATGAGGCCGACGACAACCTGGCCCAGGACCTCACCGACAAGGAGCGAGTTGGACACGCGCGTCGACACAACCGACGTGTAGATGGCCGGGTAGAGGATCTTGAACACGGCGTTGAACACGGTCGACAGGTTGTTCTGGTATCCGTCCGACACGAGCGCGAAGCCCGACGCCATGAGGGTGAAATAGTCGGACGCCTTGGCTTGGCTGTCAGCTCTCATCCACACGAAGTGGTCTCACCCTTGTACTGGAGCTCCTCCTCGGAGTGCAGCTCGGGCTCAGCAGCGACATCACTGCTGGCGGAGCCCTGGGCGAAGGTCAGGTCCTTCTCTGTTTCGGGCGAGTATTCGGGCACGGCGGTGGCGGTCATGGTCGGCGGCGGTCCACAGAGTGGTTTTGGGGGGGGCTGATCGCTTGTCACCGCTGTTCGTCGCCTGCCTTATATGTTGCCATAGTGGTGAAGAAACCAGTCACCAGCATATCGCTCGCTTGACTGCTCATGTGAGCTGATGGTGCCGGGTCAGACACGTTCGACGCGTAGCAACCTGTGGCGGGTGGGCGAGGCAACTGCCCGCTCAGTCGCCGCAATGGCACTCTTCTCATCTCCACCTTGCGGGCAGGATCCGCGCCTCACTGGTCATGCCTGGCTCGGCGACAATCATCGAACGTGTGTGTCCTCAAAGCCGTAGTAGATGAGGTACAGTCACGGTTTAGGACCAGGGAGGCACATATCACGCTCGCTGTGCGGGTCCTCACGGCCGAGGTCGCCTGACATGTGACCGCCCGCCGAGGAAGCCGAGAGCTTTTGAAGACCGACAGGGAGGGAGTGTCATGTCCGACGCTAGCCCGCGTCGGACCTGCACGCGATCTGTATCGCCCAAAGCTACTCACGAAAGCGCACACGTTCTTCCATCTCTGTGGGATCTGTGGAGGTGAGACGTTGGACCGGGTCATATTCAGGTCAGTCTTATCACCATCCCCCTGAGATAGGCTATTTTCTGTCGTCCGACCCTACCGTCCTCATGGCACAAAACGCGCATGCAGGTCGTGCGAGCGCAGCACTGGGTCGCCAGAGCTGCTTAGGGTATCACGAATGGGGCTCAGGCAAGCTTAAATTAGAGTAGAGCAACGGTTCAGACGCCGTATCGTGTGAGTTGGCCGTCAGACGAAGGCGTGGACGCTGCGGTCCAAGTTCTGCTGCGCGGGCGACAACACTTGCTTTGGGCTGCGGCTCGTCAACAGCTCCATGAATCACCCAGGGAGCAAGTTGCACGTGTCTGCTCTGCACAGTCAGTGCGCGTGGGGGGGGGGGGGCGGTCTTGCTGGGCCCTTGGAAAAATGGGAGCGCGTCGGGTTCAGTTGCGGAGGCATGTGTTGGGCACGTTCACTCGTGGACGTATAAGCAGGGTCTGGCCGGCTTTGAGCCTCGTTATCATTGTGCGGTAGCTGGCGCTATGGTGTGACGTTGGGCGGTTCAAGATGCCAAGAGCAGGATGATAGGCAAGGAAGCAGTCTGTCTGCCCTTGTCAAAACTTTTATCCGTCCCTCTCAGTCTCAGGGGACAGGGGGCCACGGCCGGCATCAAGCCTGGGGCTGCTCAGACCGCTCAGCAGCGAGCCAATCCTACACAGGACAACATCTTCGCTAGTATATCGGTTAGTATAACCGCCTCTCATTGAGAGATTTCATCGCGGTAGAGCAGGGTTCGACTCCCTGGCGGAGAAGGAAGCTTGATCGCAAGGTTGAGTCTTTTGCCTTTTTGGCGGTGGTGCCGGCCAATGGACATTGAGCTTGTCGCTGTCCATGCTTATGCAACTCTGTTTCAGAGGATCGTAACCTGTTGGTGGATGAGATCGAGGGCAAGAGTGAACGAAAGACGGTCGATGGTTTGGCTGCGGCGGCGTTGTTGTTGGGGCAAGGCGTTACTCACTGGACATGAACGACCAAACACCGAGCCCAGATCAACATGCAGCGCTGCTGACGCACTCCACCTGATCACTCACCTGCTGTAGTCACTGGCAGTGCAATGGGTTTACCATGATACTTCCTGCATCTCTTCAGCTTGTGCAACGCTCGTCGGCTTGGACATAGCCGCGACAGCACAACACCGCGGAGAAGCGGGCTCCAGCAACAGTGTAATGAGCTGAGTAAGTGCGCCAAGAGAGATAGGCATCCCGAAGCCGAACTTCCGAGGTTCCGAGGAGAGAAAGAGAGAGTTGCTGTTCCAGCACGACAATAGAACACATGGTGCAGCCAGATGGCCCACATGACTAGCGGCTTTTGATAAGCGACAGTGCTGGGTGCTTGCTGATGTCGATGACGCTGATGTCAAGCGAACCGGCCTCACCGATACCGAACCCCGCACGCATGCTGGCCGACGGTCAATCGCTCGCCAAGCCAAACATCCTGGTGACCCCACTAACCCCACCTCGGAGAACCTGGGGCCTCACTAACCGTAGCAGCTGATCTCGAGTACATACATAAAGCTGGCGTCGCGTCGTGCCCTTGCAGCCCCCATACTACAGAACCATCCAACATGACAATCCCAGCGAACGACAGCCACGGCAATGGCGAGGACCAGGCCTACACCTACCGTGATGTGCCGATGGGTACCAAGCGGCGCATCAAGATCATCACCATCGGCGGCGGCGCATCGGGTATCAACATGGCGTTCCAGCTCAAGACGCACATGAGCGACTACACACACGTCGCGTACGAGCGCAACACTGAGCTCGGCGGTACCTGGCTCGAGAACAGATACCCCGGCTGCGCGTGCGACATCCCATCCCACTCTTACCAGTACAGCTGGGCGCCGTACACCAAGTGGCCAAGCTTCTACTCCAAGTCTGAAGACATCTACGACTACATGAACTGGTGTGTCGACTCGCACGGTCTGCGCGACGACTTCAAGGTAGGGCACGAGGTCGTTGCCGCCAGGTGGGACCAGGAGGCGGCTGAGTGGGTTGTGAGCGTGCGCGGGCCAGACGGCGAGGTGTTTGATGACCGTGCCGACTTCCTCGTCAACGGTAATGGAGTGCTCAAGTGAGTTGAGTGGTGGGTGTGTAGTTCACAAGCTGACTTGGTGCAGCAAGTGGAAGTGGCCTTCCATTGACGGTCTGCACGACTTCAAGGGCCATCTCGTCCACTCGGCCAAGTGGGACCAGACCTACGACTTCAAGGGCAAAACCATCGCGGTCATCGGTGTCGGCTCAACCGCTGTGCAGATCATTCCCAGCCTGCAACCCATTGTTGGCCAGATGAAGTGCTTCATCCGATCCCCAGCATGGATCACCCCGTCATATGGCGCTCAGTTTGCTGGACCTAATGGCTCCAACTTCAACTACACCGAGGAGCAGAAGGTTGGTTGCCTGGTATGAGACTCAGCTGACGCCACCAGGCCAAGTTCGAGGAAAACCCCGAGGAGTACCTCGCCTACCGGAAGGCCATTGAGGACAGCCTGAACTCGCGCTTCAAGATTGTGAGTGCTCAGGTGTGGAAGGCGGCATCGCTGACAGCCATGCAGATGCAGAAGGCTTCAGAGGAGCAGAAGGCCGCAAGGGCCGCGTGCACCGCTGAGATGGCTTCCAAGCTGGCGTCCAAGCCCGAGCTTCGCGAACTCCTCATCCCAGACTTTGCTGTTGGGTGCCGCCGGCCCACTCCCGGCAATGGCTTCCTGGAGGCCCTCGTTTCTGACAACGTCGACGTCGTGTCCACACGTATTGAACGCGCCACCCCGAATGGTATCATGACCGCCGACGGCGTCGAGCATGTTGTCGATGCCATCGTCTGCGCCACTGGCTTCGACGTCTCTCTCAAGCCACGCTTCCCCTTCGTTGGACGCAACGGAGCAGATCTGGCCGAGCGCTGGTCCAAGGGCCCGGCAGAATCGTACATGTCCATCATGGTCGACAACCACCCCAACTACTTCAGTGAGCTGCTAGGCTTTCCCGCAAGCTGACAGTCCAGCCTATCTCGGCCCATCTGCCCCAGTCGCACACGGCTCAGTCCTCCCCATCATCGAGGTCATGTCGCTCTACATGCTCAAAGTCATGAACAAGATGCAGGTGGAGCCTATCCGGTCCATCGCGCCCACTGAGCAGGCCGTCAAGGAGTTCAACATCCACCGCAACGAGCAGCTCAAGACAACTGTGTGGAGCTCCAAGTGCTCGTCGTGGTTCAAGGGCGGCACCATCGACGGCGACCTCATCGCCCTCCACCCGGGATCGCGCATCCACTTCATCCAGATGATCTCTGAGCCACGTTACGAGGACATGGAGATTGAGTACGACGGTAACCGGTACTCGTATCTCGGGAACGGCGTCACCATGCGCGAAGTTCGTGGGGAGGACTTGTCGTGGTACCTCAACAACCCGCTCGACGTCAGCCTCCCGTACCCCAAGTAGTTGGCGGCCGCTGTGGTGTAGAGCTATTCGCGAAGAACAAGGATATCTTTTGGGATCTGAATGCATTGTGACAGCACTGCCGTAGAGTATGTACGCTGCGCTTGTCCTTTGAGACAGCTGATGTTCGTTAAGTGCCCGAGGGGCTCGGTCCGAGAACAGTGGACGACACATCCTCCCCCCTTCAAGAGAGATAATAGGTGGCACTTTGATGGCGTTTCACAACAACAACAACCATTGTCCCAATGCTTTCCTATCCAAGTTCACCGTGTTTCAACAACGGTCCAAAAGCTACAGTATCGCCGCCCGCATCGCAGCCTCGTTGCCAACACCGTCCTCCTTCATATTATCCTCATCTCGTCCACTCATGCTTAGTCCCATACCGCAAGCCCGCACCCCCTTCGGCCCCTCTTTGTCGATGGCTGGCCCCGTGGGAGGTGAGAGCTCAGTCTCATCACCCTCTTCACTGCCCGTCACTGCGAGTCCACCGCCAACAGCTCATCCCACTGGTGGCGAGGCCTTCGAACCTCCGCAGGCTACCCCAACCTTTGGTGACCTTTGCCGCTACCTTCAACAGCAGCTCGCCGAGGCGGAGGCCACTGCAGGACCTTTTGAGACACAAATGCAGCTGGGTGACCAAGCTCCATCGTCCCCGCCCTCTCAACTCTCGGCACACCCGATGAACGCGACCTCGCTGCCTTTCCCAATCAACACCGGCCCACCGCCAGCGCCAGGTCCAGTCTCCCAAACGGCACCAGCTCACCAGTTCTCAAGCCTCGCAATACCGCCTCAAGCCCTCAACCCCCCGTCTCAAGACCATCTCACGGAAGCATCTGAGTCGCAGCCCCCGCCTGCGAGAACTGGCAACAACCCAACCGACAGTTCAGCTCCCGCGCACTCCGGGGGCACAAAGGCCGCCACTTCGCAGACTGCTCACTCAACCTTGCCCAGCCTAACACGCCCTCGACAGGAGGAGCATACGCCTGCCTCTGAAAGCTCCACTTCCCAAGCAGTAGATAAGCCCTCCAAAGCGTGGTGGGCAGGCTCGCTTGGTGTAGGTGCTCCGCTGGCCGCACCGTGGCAGTCTTCACCACAACCAATTGCCGTTCCATCAACTCCATCAGTGGATCCAAACACTGGGGCATTGCCACACTCTTCACTCCCCACATCCATTCCTCTTGCTACTTCTTCCTCAGACCCTGCAGTGACCTCGGTATCTCCAGCGCCGGTCCTTGGAAAGAGGTCCTCAACCGAAGCTGAACTGCCTGGCCCTACCGCTAAACATCCTCGCGTCGAGCCATCGCTGGCTGAAGTCGCTCAACAGGACGTGCCCTCCACTTCGATGTCTCCTCCGTTCAGCCAGCCTGAAGAGGTGAGCTTAGCTTCAACAGGACTCTCTAACATCGCACAGACCAATGCCGAGCTTCTCGCCGCTAAATACCCAAGAGCAATGAGAGAGGCCGAAGCGAGGTTGTGGGGGACATCATACGGGCAGGCTCGACAGCCTCAGCTTCCTGCAGCCACGCAGGCCCAGTCGGCGCTTCCTCCACATCAAGCTACACCCCCTCTTCCGACAGCGTATCAGAATCCACACCCTGACCTGCAGCCGCCAGTGCCGCGCAAGTCTCAGGCTTCTCAAACCCCCCAGTCGTTCAATGGCGTTCTTTCGCCGCCGATGAATGTGCAAACCGCTGGATCACAGCAAGCTCAGGTCCACCACCAACCTCAGCCTGCCACAAACCAGTGGTTGCAACCTTCAATGGTCCCCTCGCAACACCCCACTGCAGCCCCTTCTCCTCGGGAGAGTCATCCAGCCCCCCAAACTGGTCTCAGTCCAGGTGCTCAAAAAGTAAGCGCCCAGCAACCGGACCCGCGTGGAGCTGCACCTATGCCGGGGACGGCTCGGTCTTCAACCCCCACTCAGCATCAGCCTGCAAGGGCCAACCAGCGAGTGGCTCAGTATCAGTACCTTGGGGTCGAAGCGGCACGGACGTCAGCCACTCAACAGCAACACCCGACTGTGGTTCAATCATCTGTAGCCGGCCCCCAACTTCCCCCGCTGGTCACCGAGAATCAAGTTGGATCGCTTCCAGTGTACGACACGGATGTAGGCGAACACATAACGTCACAGGCTGGATCATCACGAGCTCCACCGGCTACGGGTAGCCAGGGACTGTCTCCTCACCCAAACCTTGCGGGAGATCAAAGTACTCAGCCATCTGCCACCTTGCCACAGACCGCCGCTTGGCCCTTCAACTATACTCCTCAAGAAGCAATCGAACTCGGGAAAGCTGTTCTCGGGGACCCTATCGGCGGCTCTCCCGCTGGGTTCTGGAAATCAGGTGCGATATACTACTTGAAAAACAAGACTGTCTGTGTGCCCGTGAGGCCGTGTAGGGTTTTCCCGATATCTGAGCACCGCGTACTACCAGTGAGTCCTAAGCAAGTGAAGGTCAACTGACTCCTCAGATGGGAAGCATCCCCGCATCGTCCGTTCTCCGTTCGAAGGTGGCGAAAACCTCCCAGGGAAACCCTCGTCCTCCACACCCAGAGTTACCAACACCGCAGGCCATGCCTCAGCAGAATATGAGGCTTCAACCAGTGCCGAGGAGTGCCAACCCCCAGTCTGGCCACCGAAGCAATGACGTCGTCTCTCGACCTCTATCCCAAGCAGGGTCGCCTCAACCATCGGTTGTTCAGAAAACATTGCCTGCCTCGCAAATGAGCCGATCCGAGATGGAACGGGCAATGGGAGTTAGACCCTCCCTCACCTCGGCTGCACCGACCCCACCCACGACCACCGAGGGTCTCTCTGGTCGTGGTGTACCCACTACCTCCGAGGTATCGATGTTACCAAGCGCAACACCTGCCCAGCCCGTTCTCGGGAGGGATAATGGCCGTGCATCGAGCATGCACCCAACAGAATCCCGCGGGCTATCTCAGCCGGCGACAGGAACTGCAGCCCAAGGAGCTCCTGCTCAATCTATACACCAACTCACAATCGTCCCGAACTTCACCGATGGTCGCTATACCGCTTATCAAGCTCGACTCATTGTGCTCCCTGATGTAAACGACCCGAAGGAGGAGCAGGAGCGCAAGCGTTTGGAAGACGACGATATGACGGCCTTAAATGGGCGCTTGCGCGGACAGCTGGAGGCTGTGGCAGTAGCATGCAATGGCAAAGGGAAGGGAGTACGGGCCCCAGCAACGACCAAGCCCAGACCCGCACCGAAGACAAAGCCTCTTCGAGGCCAATCTACCAAGCAGACAACTCGGTCCACGAAGCCGTACAACAAGCCCGACTTGAGCTCAGCTGTCCGACCCATCCCCCGAATGGCGACGCAACTTGGTCCCTTCGAGCAGACATCCTCCCCAGCAACCGGGGAGAGTTCATTCACACCAGCCTCACTCGCAGGGGCGCAATTCCTCTCCCCTTCGGCTGCGCCACTTGGGTCTACACCCCTTGCGACAGTGGTGTCACAGGTTCACTCGCTGCAAGCCAATCCTCCGCAAGAACTTCCCCAACGGCCTTCCCGAATGGCCTCAGCGTGGCACGGGGCGCCGCAGTCAGCACACCCATCACCGATTTATCACCACCAAGCGCATGCCTCGCAGACGTCTACTCAGCAGGGACTCATGGCTTACACGCCGTCGAATTCGCAGGCACCCCACCAGGATACCCACCACCGCCCGCCGTTGGCCACCCCTGCTTTGACTCCACAGATCTTCTCCCCTGATCAGCATCTTACGCCTGCGACTGAACAAAGCTATCCTACCCCCAATGGCCACTCTGTCCCTGGTTACCAGACAGTATCAACTCTGTGGCATGACGGCATGCTTGGCACGACGTACCAGAGCCAGCCCCAAGAGCAGTTTGGCCATATCAACGCGGCTGCTGGTCCCTCTACACTGGCGTCGTATTCTCAGTTGCAGCAGGGTCTGCCTTTGGTCCAGGATGGACACATACTCGATATTCCGGGATTCTTGGAGCATTACCCTCAGAACCTTGATGCCCCCAATCCGATCGCCTTCGAGACGAGTCATCAGACAAATGCCACACCCTCTGCCCAAACGACAGGCCCATCGCTGGAGGGCAGTGTCGATCAACCTACTCAACTTCCTCCAGATGCTTCTATGCTTCAACGCGCCCTCACCAATGGTGGTAGTCGTCAGTCAGGCGTAGTAAATGAACCGACCTCCGGCGATGTCGTCCGATCCGCTCCGAAGCCAGACCTCGCCGAGGCGGTCGCCGTCATGGACAACCTCCTCCAGGACCTTGGCGCTGTAACGGGAGAGATGGCAGAAAACCCCGATTTCGACCTTGATTTCCAGGCGTTCCTTGCGCATCTCCCACCGGTTGCACTTCCTACCTCCGAAGACCTGGAGGCCGCGGTGTCCTAGAGGCATCTGGTTCAGGCTGGAGCCCGACTAATCCCACGAGTGCAGCAAGCTTCATGCACCACCCACAGTCACAATGTTCATCACACCTGTTGTATTTATGTAAGTAAATAGTGATCTAATGTATCATCCATTTGGATGTAAAGGCGCAGTTGAGGTGACAGCTCGGTAGCAGGCGGTGATAAAAAAAGTCAAGAAAAATCAGAAAATTGAGAGCAACCAGACTGGGTTTGGCAGCCTCTTGCGGGTTGGCATCCATCAAGAGGTGCAATTTTCGCACGATTTATACCTTCCTGGCCCTTCCTAAACTGTCCTGTATGACCCAAATCACATGAGTATAGAGGCGAGGAGCTTGGCTTGCCTCCGGAGAGGTTGTGGCAGCCCTGCCACACAGTTTTTTTAGAGAGATTTGCGTGGCCACAATCAGGCTGCGGCGCTGGGGCCATTCTTGAAGCCGGCTAGTCCCTCAACATCACTGCAACAGTTTCCAGAAGTGGTGTATGAAATGATCGATCCACGGGCTTGTGGCATTGACTGCTCCTGGCCCTGCGAGACAGAACCCGCTTGTGATGCTCGCACCAGTTACGCCTCACACACAGTCTGGCGCCCAGTGCACGTGTGGCTCGACACCCATGGCGCCATCCCAGTTTGGATGGTAGGGAAAGACATCTCTTAACGCTGAATGAGTGCGTGTGCGGCCTGCTGCCTCTTCATATCGCCTGTCTTCCGTTGCCCGCTCTTACTCTACTTCTGCCCAACACCCCAGCGAAAGACATTGCAGCAAAGAAGAGAGAGCGCTCTTCATCGCCATCATGAGCTCCAACAATTATCCATACGACTACACGTCGTGGAAGTAAGTCGGCCTTCTCTGCCCCGACGCTGACTGCTAGCGACCCGACCGAACGCCCTCCTAGCCCCCGCTGGGTCGACTACCAGTGGATCGGCCGCGCTCCTGAAACGCACGACTCCGACGACGAGGACAGCAGCGAGAACTTAGAGGAGAATGAGAATCAAGTCTCGGTGGACTCGGCCACGGACGACGAGGTCCTTGCCACGCCGGGTGGAGCATGGGTCATGGTCCGCGACGCCTACTCGCTCAGGGCCGAAGCCCTCCCGCCCATCTCCGAGGACGAGAACGACTCCGACACACTCGACGACCACGAGAATTCCCCTGCCCACTCGACCTATGACGCCGACATCGACACTACTGCTGATTCTCCCCTTGCTACCGAGAACGAGGACACACCCTCTCCCCCCGCCGCGGACTGGGCCGATGAAGAGTATGGGTACGGATACCACACCGACCGTAACCCCTACGACTACACCTATGACGGGAGCAGCGACTATTCGGTCACTGATGGCACGACTTCTGCCTCGTAGACGAGCACGAGGTGTTTGGAAGCGGAACTCAGACTTCGAGTGGCACGGTGGCTGCCACTGTGTAGGCGCTGCCAACAGCGTGGCAGACCGAGCACCGCTCTGCGTTGTTCCTACTTCCTCTCTCCCTCTTCTCATACAATGATGTATGACAGTGATGTCCATGCAGATGTTACATATTGTCGACGAGTGCGAGTGGCAGTGCGAGTGCGGCGACAATGATGGTGGTCATTGTGACGCCTTGTTTGTTTGGTTCCCAACTCGCGCCGCCACCCCCTTTGTCCGCTCATCGTCGCCGTTCCTTCTTCACACTGAACGCCTTGTGTGTGCAGTACACAACAATTGGCAATGAGTGATGCCGATCCGTGTTTATCAGACGCAGCACATACACATGTCGCATCAGGGCATCAGGGTAGAACCGCCACATCATCCACCATTTCTTGTGGCGGATTGCTTGTCCGTGCCCACACGGCCACTGACCTCATTGTCCACACAATGACACCGCACCAGGTGTGCGAGGCAAACAACATCAGTCACACAAGTCTCCACTCGCACCCCGCCCCGACGTGTGCAGCCTTGCCCGCGCCCATCCCCTGCTGGCGATACAAATACCCAGTGAAACGCAAAGCTGTCTGTCCGTCAACTCTTCCACTCCCATCCCCTCACTCACCCGAGTAGGACTGACACCCAACATCCCACCTACCTCACCCAACATCCCACCTACTCTCACCCAAAACCCCACCTACTCTCACCAAAACCCACCTCACACCCCTAACATTCTCCCTTCTGGCCAGGATGAACCACTCCAACCCCACCCCACCCAACTCTCAGGCAGGCCCCTCCAACCCAGCCTTCCGCCCCGACCCCCCCTCGGCTGCTGGCGCTGTCACCCTGCGCCAGCTTCGCCTCCCCAAGCAGCTTCTCTTCGGGGAGTGCCAGTACCGCGCCGAAAGCGGCGACCGCCTCGACCCCCACTCGTGTCACAAGCACGCGTGGAACGGCGAGCGGGAGACCGTCCAGTGTCCGGTGTGCAGCAAGCACTTCTGCGCTGCCCACCATGCCGACTCGAACGCACACCCGTGCTCTGTGCTGGCCACAGTGAGTTTTGAGCTTAACCCAGTGTGACTGTCCTCTAACATACCCATCAGCAGCACGAAAACGAGTTCAACCGGCTGGCCGGAATGGCAGATGTTGAGAAGGTAAGTCAACGTTTTTGCCAATGCATCCCAATGGTCCACCCCTAACAACCACTTATAGCACCTCAACACTGTCAGGCGGGGCATCTTTGCCGTCTTGGCGGCCGGCAGCATCGTGTCCCCGACATTCGAACAGGGACCGGGGATCAGCTGGTTTGACGTCCCCGAATTCGACGACGATGACGAGACCGCATCCGCCTCGACGCCCGAGGCCAGCGACAACGTCGACATCAAGGTCCGGTGGTCGGGTGTCGCCGAGACGTACTTGGCCCGTCTGAAGAAGGGCGCCAAGTACCCCAAGGAGCTGGGCGCCATCTTCGCCATGAATGAAGTGGCGGTTCTGGGCCACTTGTCTGGCAGCGGGGTCCGGGGTGTCGTCCCGAGGGTGATCCAAGCACCCGAGGCGCACGGTGAGTAACCACCTCCAGCGCTTTCACTGACAGGCAGACATGAGCTCCCTCTTCTTCATGGAGAAAAAGGAGGGCACTCCCCTCGTCTCCGAAGACCCCCGGGCGATGGCCGCCGTCCCTTCCATCGCCCAGTACCTCGTGGACCTCGCCAGCCATTCGTTCACTGGCATCGGGAGCTTCGTCCCCAACGCTCCGGAGGACAATCCCTCGCGCGTCGCCTCGACCTCGGGCGACTCGCTCCCCTTCAAGCCCGACGGGTACCTCGGCCCACCCGTCCACATCCTCCAGAAGGCCCCGCTCTGGGCCGCCTTTGAGCACGCCCTCGGCCCGGCAGAGACCATCAAGGGCTTGTACACCCACCTCCTCGGGTGTCTCAACGACGTCGTCGAGGGGGGTGTTACGGGCGGCCAGTTCACCTACTTCCAGGCCGCGAACTACCTCATGAACCTTGAGGTACGCGCCTGGATCGAGGAGGACGCGACGCTGGACTCGGTCCAGCCGTCGTACATCATCGCCAAGGGGAACAAGTTCCTTGTCGATGAGGGCCGCCTGACGGGAGTCACGGAGTGGGAGGAGTGAGCTGTTCCCGGATTGAGTGTGTGGCATAAGCTGACACCTTCAGTGCCTACACTGGCCCTCTTGCCCTGTCCTGTCTGCCACGGGTACTTCGCTCCGAGTACCAGTACCTGGCGGGGCGCAACACACTGTCACCAGTGGAGGAGGCGCTCCTTGCCGAGTTCGAGCGCCGCGGGCGAGACGACATCGCCGACGAGGTCCGCGCCAACGCGCGCAAGCTCCAGCGCCTCGAGGAGATCGTCGGACGCGACTTCAGCACGCTCTGTGTTGAGGACGTGTGGGGCCTCTTCCTGGCGTTCCACCCCGACAGCAACGCGCCGAAGCCCCAGTGCCTCTCAATCTGGTTTGAAACCTTATTGATGAAGTACCGGGAGCGCGATGCTCGGGCCGAGGCGTACTTCGACGCCCCTGAGTACCCCGAACAGAAGGCTGCGGCAGAGCCAGTCCTCTGGGCGGTTAGAGATGCGCGCCGCGCCCACCTCGACCATCTCCGCGGGGAGGAGGCGAGCAGCAGCTCTTCCTGTTCTCCGCCAAAGGCGTCCTGGGAAGAGTTCACTGGGACGCCGCCGGTCTGGGACGAGAGCGAGGAGACGCCAGCCACGACCGAGTCCCGCGCGCATGTGCTCCCCGCCGACTCGCCTGACGACTCCCCGCCAGCCGGCCCTCCTCCGCACCTCGGCGACAGCGCGGATACGAGCACCGGCAACGACACGGGTGACGGCGACGACGAGAACGACGGTGGGCCAAACCGTGGCGGCGGGGCGGTCGCCACGGCTGCTCGCGTCGACAAGGGCAAGCAGCGGGCGCAGGGCGAGCGTCCTGCCGAGCCTTCACAGACGCCCTCTAGCGCCGCTCAGCAACCCGAGAGCGCAAAGCAGCCGGCACCGCGCGCCCGCACCCCCACGGACGTGAACGCGCTTCCTGGCCGTCCACGCGTCTCGCCCGAGGTGGTTCGCACGGCGAGCACCCAGTTCATGGTGCCCACCGAGGTGCACTACTACCGGGACGAGGCGGTGCACCCCCGCGACGGGCAGCACTACCAGTCCGACGAGCCCATGGACGTGGACGACGTGCACGAGTACGCGCACCACCTGTTAGGCACGCCGGCTCCGGAGGAGCGGTCGGCAACGCCTGAGCCTGCGGTCGAGCGCAGAAACGCGGCGGTCGACAGCCACCCTCGCAGCCTCACGGCGCAGGGGCTTCACGAGCAGGGCCACCCCGAGGCTACCCGCGGTCGTGCGTCCGCGAGCCAGTACGAGATCGCCACGCCCTCCGATCCTGCCACCCCTCGCCCGCGACGCGACTTCTGGGACGCGGTGCTTAGGAGTCGCATCGCGGCCGGAACGTACCACCGCCCCGCCGACGTCCGTACCCCGCTGAACGTGGCGGCTCTGCTCAACGACCCTCGCCAGCCCACCCGCACCGTCACGGCTGGTGTGGACCGCATTCTTGGGGGAACGCGCTTCAACGCCCGCGTGGAGCAGACTGCCGGCCCGTCTCGCCCGCGCGCACCGTCGTCAACGCTGGTCCGGGGTGCCGTTGGCCCGTACCCGCGCCACGGTGTGCAGCGTGAAATTCAACCTCCGCCGCTCATTCGCCCGATCTTCGATACCTACTTCCACCAGAACCCCGATCACTACAACGACAGCTACGACATCCCTCGTCAAGCTCGTGGTGTTCGTGGTGTTCGTGGTGTCGGCGCACAAGATCAGGAGAACCGCCGAGGTGGGCGCGGTGACGCGGATGAGGACGATGCCGAGCGTGACGGTGACGATGGCAGTGACGATGCCTCGGCGCACAGCGGCGGTCAGGAGGCCGAGCGCGGCCGACCGGTCTGGGCCCCCTGGAGGTTCCCGATGCCGAACTCGCCTCCAGTCGACCACCCGGCGCCGCCCGCCATCCCCCTCTCCACCCCGCCGTCTTCCGTTCCCGCTGACCCGTCGTCCACTCCAACTCGTCCTCCTGCCGACGAGGCGGACCCTTCGGCGAACCCAGCAGCGGAGACGAGCGCGGTGGCCGGCCCCTCCGACAGCGCCGCAGCTGCCACGCCCCCGCGGCATCAACGGTCATCGTCGGCACCCCCCGCGACGCAGTCTCCGCCACTGCCCATCGCCCCAGCCGCCCCGACGATCCGCCGGCAGTCGGTGCCGCCGCCCACGGTCACTGCAGCGCCGCGCCAGGCTTCTGCCCCGGCAACCCCTGCCCAGCCTCACCCGGCAGCCCTCCCCGGCCTGCAGTATGGCCCTGGCCGGGCCCAGCTCGACCTCGGGTACCCCATGCCGCCGACCCCGACCTTCCAGCCGACGCCGATCGGCGGCGGAAGGCCCTTGGCGCCAACCCCCACGAGCGCGTCGCGTGCAAGCACGCCGGCACTGGAGCTCGGAGCTGCCCGCGGAGAAGGCTCGCGCGCGCGGTGGCACCTGTCCCACCCATACGACAGGACCAACAGCACTGGCTTCCGCCGCACGCGCGCCGCCTCCGCTGCCCCGGCTGCTGCGGCACCAGAGCCTCGCCGCTCGGCTCGTCAAGCGAGCATTGCTCGCCAGACACAGCTGGCGCCTCCTTCTCGTGCGCCGACCACTCGCGTGACTCGCGCACGCAGCCCTGCCCCCGGTCCCTCGGGCTCGACTCAGCTCGCCGCCACGGCAGGCGAGACCGCCGGGCAGAGCGAGTACCCCGACGCCTACCGACTCGAACCCAAGGGCGTCCCGACCACCGCCGCGGCCGGTCCCAGCACCGCGGCAACTGAGCCCAGCACCGCGGCGGGCCCATCGAGCGAGTACCCCGACGCGTACCGCACCGATCCCAAGGGTGCTCCGCCAAGCGCGGCAGCCGAGCCCGTCGCTGCGGAAGCTTCGTCGAGCGCCCCAGCACTGGACTCGGCGCTCAAGGGCAAGGGTAAGGGTAAGGTTGCGGCCGCTGGCGCACCGGCCCCCTCTGGTGACCCGTCCCCCTCGACCATCGGGGCTGCCGAGGACGGTGACAAGAAGGCGGAGGACAGCGACAAGGGCGACAGCAAGATCGAGAGTGCCGACGCTGCGGGCCCTCAAGACACCGTTCCCGCGGAGCAGGCCCCAGCCGCCCCCACCCGCGGTACCGCTCGTGGCCGCGGTGCGCGCGGTACTCGCGGATCTCGTGGCACCCGCGGCGGCGCTCGTGACGGAGGTCGTGGTGGCAGCGCTGCAGCACAGTCCGCGCCACCTGTCCCAGTTGCTTCGGCTGCACAGGCCGCGCCGGCTGCACCAGTTGCGCCGGCAGCACCCGCCGCACAGCCAAGCACCGCGGCTCCGGTGGGACGCGCGACTCGGGCACGGACAGCAGCTGCTGCCGCCGCCGCCGCCGCCGCCGTCGCCCAGCAGCAGGCGCCCTCGACCCAGCCTTCCGACTCAGCCGTCGCTGCTGGCCCCTCCAACGCCAACGCCGAGGCCGGTCCCTCCACCCAGGCTGAGGCGAAGGAGAAGAAGGCCAAGACCACCGCAAAGGGCAAGGCCAAGGCGTCTGACCCGTCCGACGAGGCCAAGGTCACCGAGGCGAAGAAGAAGGCGACCAAGAAGGTGCCCGCCGCCAAGAAGAAGGCCGCACCGAAGGGCAATGGCAAGGGAAAGGAGGTGGCCGACACCGAGGAGGCTGAAGCCGCTGGCCCCTCTGGAACAACGGCTACCGAGCCTACAGCCACCGCCGCCGCCGAAGCCGAAGCAGTCGAGTCTACTCCTGCTGGATTGGCAGCCATCGAGCCTGCGCCCGCCACCGAGCCCGCGCCCGCCACCGAGCCCGCGCCCGCCACCGAGCCTGCGGCCACCACCGAGCCCGTCGCCGCCACTGAGCCCGCGGCCGTGACCGAGCCCGAAGCCGCGACCGCCACCGCCACCGCCACCGAGGAAGCGGCAGTCGACGAGGCGGGTGCCATCGGGTCCACCGAGCCCTCGGCCGTCACCATGGCCACCGCCGAGCCCGAAGTCATCGAGGCCGGCCCCTCGGTGCCTGCAGGCCCCGAGCCCGCGGTGACCGCGGCCACCGATGGCGCTGAGGCCGTCGAGGCAAGTGCCTCCGACTCGGCGCCCATCGAGCCTGCTACCGCCGCCACGGCTGAGCCCGCCCAACCCCCCGAGCCCGCCCAGCCCACCGCGCCCGTCGCCGCCGCCGCGACCGCCGACGCGGACGCCACCGACGCCGATGTCGCCGAGGCCGAGCTCGCTGGCGCCTTCACCCCCGACGATGCCATGCTCAGTGCGGCCGCCGTCGACAGCGCACCGGTAGCCGACGCCGCTGCCCCCGCCGGCGAAGCAAGTGCTCCCGCGCCCTACGCGCCGGGTCTCAGCAGCTCGCGCACTCGCAAGCGCAACGCTGAGTCCGAGGACGAGGATGAGCTCGGGAGCACTCCCAAGCGGGCCAAGAAGGACACCACGGCGACACCGGCTCAGCCCGACGACGACAACGCAGGCAGCGGCCCCAGCGGCGGCGCCGGCGGCTCGGGCGCGACGCCGGCCTGATGGCCTGGCCAGACGGTCACCGACCTGGACTGCGGTCAATAGCTCAGCTACACCCAGCCCAAGGTCAAAAAGAATACAATAGAGCCTGCTCGACAGATTAGATCAGTCAGCAGTCGGGGTTAAACCCCGATAGACGTGTATAGAGGTGACTTGCCATTGCAGTCACCGCCCCTAGACCTGATAATTGCTATGACTTGATGAATCAACTGTATCCTGTATCGTTTGTTTGCCGATGCTGCCAGATGAGTCAGAATCCGGCTGAGGCGAGGTTGTGTCAACGAGGATGGCCGAGGTGGTGGGGGTTATCGAAGGATCCGACTGACGAGCTGTCTGGTGCCTTGTCAGACATCATGACAAACCGCCATTTAGATAGGCGCGGCTGGCGGCTGATTAGCCGCTATTAGGAAAGCACTTTCAGCTGTCCTACTTTGTAATTACCTCGCCAGGGGGGTCATTACAATTTGGTTAGCGCGGCGGCCGGTGACGGTCAATTACCGGGCCATCGGTGTCATTTCGACGGGCTATAGCCGGCACTCGGAGGATGTGTGCGCTGCGACATCGACGAGCCCCACAACTCCAGCAGCCATCTCATTTAAAATCACTCTACATCTCTCCCTCTAGACCCAATCCCAAAACCCACCCCCGCACCACCACAATGCCCAAGGACGCCGCCCCGGAGATCATGCCCAACCTCGGCCTCGAGGCCCTCTTCAGCCTCAAGGGCAAGGTCGCCCTCGTCACCGGCGGCGCGACCGGCATCGGCAAGATGATTGCCGCGGCCTACGTCCAGAACGGTGCCAAGGTGTACATTGCGTCGCGCAAGCTGGCCGACCTCGAGCGCGTCGCTGCGCAGCTCACCGAGGCCGGCACCAAGGCCGGCACGGGCGGCAAGGCCATCGCCATCCAGGCCGACGTCGGCAGCAAGGCCGGCTGCGACGCGCTCGCCGACGCCATCAAGGCGCGCGAGTCCAACCTAGACATCCTCGTCAACAACTCGGGTCTCTCGTGGGGCGCTCCCCTCGTCGACTTCCCCGAGGCCAACGGAT
The DNA here is from genome assembly GCA_026725045.1 of Vanrija sp. TS_01. Lineage (NCBI taxonomy): Eukaryota > Fungi > Basidiomycota > Tremellomycetes > Trichosporonales > Trichosporonaceae > Vanrija > Vanrija sp. TS_01. The sequence continues at coordinate 66,973 of JAPKIE010000031.1, forward strand.
GGGACAAGACGTTCGCGCTCAACGTCAAGTCGCAGTTCTACCTTACCGTCGCGCTCCTCCCCATCCTCGAGAAGAACAAGACCAACGTCAACCCCGCTGTTGTCATCAACGTTGCCTCGATCGCCGCGCTGTCACCCTCGGCGGAGGGCGCGCTCTCTGCCGCCGGCGAGGGCACCTACTCGTACCAGCCTTCGAAGGCCGCGTCGCTCCACCTCACCAAGGTCCTCGCGTCGAGCTTCACCAAGCGCCACGTCAACGTCAACGCCATCCTCCCCGGTGTCTTCCCTTCGCGCATGACCAGCTTCGGTATCGAGAACGCCGGCGACGAGCTCCTCAGGAACCAGCCTACCGGCCGTGTTGGTACCCCCGAGGACATTGGCGGCATTGCCGTCTTCCTCTCGAGCCGTGCCGGTGCCCACTGCACTGGCACGTCCATCGTTGTCGACGGTGGCCAGCTCCTCGGCGCCACTGCCAAGCTTTAAGTGTGTGTAGTAGTATGCAGGTTTGTATGCAAGGTATCGCAGGGATCTGGATGTGGCGGCGGTGCGTTGAGACGCCGCTTGAAACACCTCACAGACAGAAACTGGGAGGGACCTGAGCCTGAGGTTGCGCTTGTGATGTCAGACGCAGCCAGGCCTGCCTGTACTGGTGCGTCGGTACCAGGCATGCTCGTCACGTCGTCCATGAGAGGGAGGGTGGCAGCGAGGCGATAACATAGTGCTGGAACCTCGCGCTGACGTCTCGCTCATCTCCGAGCACGCGCCACACGCACCAAGGCAACAGCCAACGGCTGCCGGCGCCGTGTCAACCCCGAGAGCGGCCATGACCGCTGCCGCCCCGCGCCTGTATGCACGACGAGTTGCTGGTGCAACACATAACGCGCACACCACACGCCGCCGTGACTGGCCGAGCCGTCGGGCGGCCGGCCCCGACGCTGTTCCAGATCTGGCGCGAACTGTGGCTGGCGCCACACACCACCCTCAGACCTGCTTTTGCTTGTGTCACAACATCGCCCAACACGGAGCGCGCAGTGATCGGCGAGGCCAGCGCTTGACACGGCGAGCATGTCTGCACTCGCCATCACCACTCTACCATGCCCGCCGAGCGCTGCGACTTCGGCGGGTGTGCGCGCCGCGCCGAACGGGGCTGCGCGCACTGCCCCGCGTGGCGGGTATGCGGGGACCACGAGCGGGCGTACCACCACTGCGGGGTGCTGAGTGTGAGTGCGGCCACGGGCATCCTGACAGCAGCAGGACGGCGAGGCGAACCCCGTCGCGGCGCTCGACGAGGTGGGTCTGTCTGGCGCTCGGCAGCTGACCCCAGGGGACGCGCCGCTCCGCGATCGCCGAGGCGATTGCGCGCGCCGCAGAGTCGCTGGGCACGAAGGTGCGCCTCGAGTCCGGCCCGCGCCGGAGAGGCGGCTTCAACACCCTCGTGCCCGTCACGCTCGGCGCCGAGGCGTACTACGCTCGCGTCAAGCGGCAGATCCACGGTCCGCGCGGGCTGCACGAGCAGCTGATGGCCACCGAGTATGCGACGCTGAGCGTGCTCCGCGACATCGTCCCCCAGTTCACGCAGCGCGCACTGATGCCGGCGCAGAGCGGTACGTCCCCGCCCGCTGGCCACACTGACGCCAGGCGACGAGCTGCTCTTCTTCGTGCAGCATGTGTCCGGCAAGCCGGTGTACGCGTACACCACGCCGTTCACTTCCGCGCAGTTCTCGCGCCTCATCGACGACCTCGCGACGCTGTACATCCGCCTCGTGGGCCGGCCGTTCGTCAACATCGGCAGCGTGCAGGACGACGGGCGCGTCGGCCCCCTCGCCGGGCCGGCAGGCACGACCGTACGCCCTGTCTTCTTCTCGGCGCCGCGCGGCCCGTTCGGCACCGCACGCGAGCGGTACCTCGTGCAGATTGACCACGTCCTCGGCGCGATCGAGCGTGGCGCCTGGGCGCGCGAGGACGCGGTCGGCACGTACCTCTTCCACCTGGAGCTGCGAGGCCTGGTGGACGGGTGCGCCGAGATGGCTCGCCACACGCCGACATACCTCACGCACGGCGACGACAGGGGCGACCACATCCTGCTTCGCGGCGACGGGGGCATCGCGGGCGTCGTCGACTGGGAGCTGTGAGTGCGCGCGCTGGCGGGCAGGAGTGCTGATGGTGCCAGGGCGTACACGGCGCCGCTGCCCGAGGCGATGTGTGCGCGGTTCTTGACCGCCGCGGGGACGAACGCGTCCTCGCCGCTGGAAGACGCGCTGTGCGCCGCGCTCGTCGCGCGCGGGTATGCGGAGGTCGCGGACGCGGTCCCCCGCGGGCGGAAGTACCTCCGCCTCAACCTGCTCCTCGGGTCGGGCGTGCGCGAGCTCGACGCAACGAGGGTGTGGCTTGTCCGCCAGGCCTTCCTGGGCGAGCGTGCAGGCCCGCAGCCGGCGAGTCTGCGCGCGTGGCTCCGCGACGCGGAGGAGCGGCACGCTACGCACGACGGCTTGCTTCGGGTACGGGACAGCGCTGACGCGGCGACTGCGCGCCGCGCGCGGCTCTATCTCGTCGACCTGGAGCGGCGGGAGCTGCTGGCGCGGGAGGCAGCGTCCCCCGCCCCGCCGTACAGCGCGCCTGCACCCCCTCTCGTGGTTGAGCACGAGAAAGCCGACGACGCCGACTGGGTGGTCGTCCCGCCGCCGAGGGAGGTGGCGCTACCGAAGCCCAAGCCGCGGTCGCTGCTGAGAAAGCTGTCGGCCAAGGCACTCGGAACATGGCACCACGGGAGCAAGATCGCCTCGTAGCCCTATGCATAGATGTCCTCAGCATGGAGCAGCCGCGTCGCGTATCTCGGCTGAGGAGAAGTGCGAGGCCGCATCCAGGGCGGCGCGGCCCTCAAATCCGCCGCCACCTGCCGCCGGCCACCAATCAACCAACCTCGGCCGCTTAGCTCAGCTGGTTAGAGCATTGTACTAATAACCTGGTGTTATCAGTGATGCAAAGGTCGGCAGTTCGATCCTGTCAGTGGTCAGTTCTCTTTTGCTGCTGCCGTGTGAATGCAGCAGTGCGTTTTAGACGAAGAGGAGGAGGAGGAGGAGGAGGTTGGGGGGGAAGGTGAATGGTAGGTGGGAGCTGGTAGTGGCAGGCCCCCCCCCCCCGCCGATCCTAGCGGATGGAACGTATTATCCGGTCTAATGGTGCCACCTCCACCACGATTAACCTAACCTATTCCGCCTCCACAATTTCGACTTTCCAACTACAATCTCACCGCGCCATGACCATCCTCTCGCCGCATCTCGACTTTCCAGCAGCAACGCGGCACGAAGCGCCCACCGCCCTCCCGCGGCCCGGCACGCACCTCGTGCTGAGCGACACGCTCACGGCGCCGGGAACGTTTGCGCTGCTGCACCTCGCGCTTGCCGCAGCGGCCTCGAGCGTCACTGTACGTGTCCCCCCCCCCCTCCCCCCTCCGGCGCCCGCACCCCTGCTGACCGCGCCAGGTCGTCTGGGTCGACCTGCGCGCCGAGGGACGCAGCTCGTGGGACGCGATCGCGCGCAAGCTCGGCCCGGCGCCCGTGACGCATGTCGCGCCAAGCGCGCTCCCGCCGTCTCTGACGGGCGGCGCGCCGTCCCTCTTTCCCCCTGCCGGCAAGTCCCTTCGGCCGACGTACGACGCGGTCAGCGCCGCGCTGGCGGGAAGCACGGGCGCCGTTGTCCTCCTCGACGGGCTGAGCGAGCTGCTGTACGCTGGCTTCACTGTCGCCGAGGTATCGCGCTTCGTGCGTGCTGTTGCGGGGCTCGCGCGGACACACGGCGCGCGCCTCGTGTCGGCGCTGCATGCCGACCTGGCGCCGCGCACCGAGGCCGAGGCCGCCGTCGAGGGCGCCAGCGCCGAGCTGCTGCGCGCGCTGCTCACCCTCGGGGACGCGTGGTGGCGCGTCGCGGGGCTCGCGAGCGGGCGCTCGGGCGACGTCAGCGGCGAGATTAGCGCCCACGATCTCTCTAGCTCCGGGGCGCCGGCTGTCCCGCGCGCCAGGCCGCTCCAGTATCGTCTGGAGGCGGGCGGCGTCAAGGTGTTCGCCAAGGGCACCGGGCGCGGCTTCTTGTAGAGGCGTGGCTGCGGGACATCAGCCGCAAGCCGACACCACTCGTCGTTGCCCCCCCCCCCCCCCTCTCCCACCCCAGCCAATCGACACCCCACTCGCTGCCTACTCGCACACCCCACTGTACATTACATACACATCGCATGGCATATCTAAACCCAAAGGATAGTACTGGCTCTGTAAGAGTAGCCGTAGGAATAGGTGGCCCAAGTGGCCCTGCCAGCGACTATACACAGCCTGCCCGGCCACTCGTCTATGCCACAGGGCCCCAGATTAACTGCGATACGGCCGCAGTGACCGGCATCTGTGCGTCTGGCGCAGCGCACGAGTAGTCCCACCGCAGGTTGTACGCGTGGAAGATGGCACGGTAGTGCAGCCCGATGGCAATAACGATGCCAAAATGCCAGATCTGGTGGCTCGCACCCCACAGGTCAAACTTCCCGGGCCAGATGCACTCGGGCCAGTGGAATCCGTAGGCCAGCAGGCCCAGAACGTAGGCAATGACCGAGAAGCCAAATGGTGAGGTGAAGGCCGCCGCGCGCTCAAAGCCCTCGTAGTAGAAGAGCTGGGCTAGTGGCGTGAACATTGACACGGCGAGCGTAAGGAAGAAGGCGATACGCCAAGGCTTGTTCTTGCGCTGGTTGAACCACTTCTGGAACGGCAAGTACGAGCCGAGCGCGCCGAACCCAATGTTGGTGAGCGTGTACGCGACAACCGTCTTCGGGTAGCAGTAGTAGGCGTTGTACACGACCGTGTTGAAGCTCATGGCGATGAGCCAAGAAATACCGATGTAGTCGACACAGGCACCCCACTCGAACCAGCGCTTGGAAGCACACCCGGCAAGCATATGCCAGCCAGCCGATGACGACATGCACGACGCTGCTGCCAACAGGTATGTGATGAGCATGGCCGTGTCGAGCCAATGCGCATCAGGGAGTGGAGAGCGCCAGATGATGAGCGGAATCGCAATCGACATAATGAGCACGGTCGGTATTGAGTGCGAGTGGATGTTGACCGATTCGTTGTGGAGCTGGAAGGCCGACTTGAGCAGAGGGATCGGCCCCGACTTGCCAAGGGGAATGAACCGGCTGGACGAGTTAGTATCCGCCAGCGAGCAACTGCCACAACTGCACTCACTATCCGGTGTGGATGTACTGGTTATTTCTCCACCAGAAGGGCAAATCATCAAACGTGACGAGCTTCTTGCCGTCCTGACTGCGCACAAGCGCCTCGGCAACCGTCGGGCCCTCGTCGTGGTACGAGAGCACGCTCATGAGCTCATCCTTCTCGTCCTCGTCCTGCGACTCCAAGCTCGACTCGACGACCTGTGCGTCGGCGTCGCCCTCGTCGTCGACAACCTTGGACGCCTCGTCCGCCACGGGCCGCATCCAGTCCTGGATGAACGAGGGAATGGGGGGCATATCCATCGAGCCAAGGCTGCGCGCGCGGATGGCGCGCGTGCGGCGCGCAATGGCCTGCGCGGGGCCCGGTGTCCTGTTCGGGAATAAGTACTCTGGTTCGACGAGCTCGTCCTCTTCGTCCGAGTGGAGCGCGCGCTCGTCAAACGAGTACGTCTTGGCGTGCGTGCGGCGTGACTGCGGGCGCTGTTGCCGGGGGCGCTGAGGCGTCGTATTTGCTCCGTCGTCGGTCGCCTCGCCGCCTTCCTCCCATCCCAGCGTCTCCCATCCTGCCCAGTCGTCTGGAGGCAGGAGCGTGTGCACGAGGTCGATCACTCGCTTGCGCGCACCCTGTACAGCGCGGGAGCCGGCGCGGCTCGACGCACTCAACGGATCAGGCCACGAGCCCGGCTCGCCGAGGCCCAGCTCGACTGTCCTCAACCGGCCGGGCAGACCGCGGATCCACTCGCGCTGCGAGGAGAGCGACGAGCCGAGAGCGAAGCCCGGCGCCGAGTTTGCGTACGACAGGATATCAGCACGCAGGCTAGATAGGTAGTCGAGCAGTCGGACGTTGGCGTCTTCCTCGTTGGGGCTGCCGCTCAGCGCTGGCGAACGTGCGTGGTACGCTCGGCGGCGGAGTTCAAACTCGCTGTGCCTGGGAGTACGCAAGGCGGAGCTTTCGCCGAAGGAGTAGTACTCGTCTGGGGAGCCGCCGCCATGGTCGTGCTCGTGCTCGTCTGTTTCGTCTTCTGATGATGGTGGTGGTGACCCCGAGGTGACAGAGTCGACGCCGCGGTACTCGCCAGCGAGCTTGTCACGGAGGGCGTTCTCCACTTCGCCAAGGTAACTCAGCACGGCATTGCGGAGGCCCGAGACGGAGGGGAGTGATAGTGACGGGAGGTAGTATGATGGGTCGCCAATGTCGGGGTGTGACAGACGGCGGCGCCATGATGAGGGCGACGCCTGCGCCGGGGATGTGGACGACATTGGAGCCGGAGGAAGGTGGAGAGGGCCCTGGCGACCTAGCCGGAGTGTTGGAAGAGTTTTGGTCGCGAAAGATTATAATGAGGTGCCGGTGTTTGAGCCTGTTGACGGAGGCCGGCGGCGAGTATCGGGATTGTTCTATGCAAGAGGGTGTGTAGGAGAGAGGGACTGTAAGTGGGAGGGGGGAGAGGAGGAGCGAGTGCAACTAGTAAAGAGTCTTTGAGATGGACGAGACTGGGGTAGCGGCAGTGGTGCTTCAGGTGGCCCGCCGGGGCTTTGGATTTCTTGGGTGGCTCGGTCCGCGTCGGGGCAACCACGAGCACCACACCAAGGAATTCAGGGCACAACTTGGCACACCTGCGGAATGATGCCACCAGCCTCAACTGCATGCACTCTGCTCGCCGTCGCATCACGATCACGACACTAGCCCGCATAGGCGCAGTCTTGGGCACACTAACCCGTGTGACCATCAAACAGCGCGCAGCACGAACATAGCTTGTCAACGTCCAAGACGTGAGAGATCACACACATGCAAGAAGGCAAGTGGTGGCACATGCTGGCGCCCTCTCCGCCACCACTGTCAACAAATCTTTCCGCCGGCACGTGCCTGCCATTTTGTCGTGATGGGGCACTGCTGATCACAATCAGGCAGACCGCGGCCAGCGTCGTCGCCCGTTTCAATCGACAACGACGCGCCGCGACTCTTGCTGATACGACATGCACACGTCGCCGTCGTCACCGCGCGTCGGTTAAAGCGTGCATGCAAGGCATCACATGATCACCGCACATGCTCATGTAAAGGGCGCCGGTTGGTCTGGCCAGGGCGGCTGTCTGGCGGTGGGCGTCTTTGTTGGGGCGCAGGTTTGCGGACAGCCGGTAAGGCTGCTGTCGCCTTCTGTCACAGAATCACAATCACTCAAGCCTGCCTTTTAGGCGCGATGGGCCCATGGGCGCACAGCGTCGCCATGGCGACAGCGATAGCGCCAGTAGTCTGTCACTTGTGGGAGCCGATAGCCACTGGCCTCCTTTAGTTGCGATGGTCGGGGCCGGCGAGGAAAGGCAGGAGAGCGATGGGCGGCATCGGCGCCGAAGGCCGTCGTGTCTGATTCTGTGTGCTCAAATAGAACTGAAAGTTTCGGGAAATGTGAAATCTTGCCAGCCTTCTTAGTTCAGTGGCTAGAATTTTCCACTAGTATGGACATGCTATGGAAAGGTCACCCGTTCGATTCGGGTAGAAGGCAATTGGGAATTTCACCTTTTGGCTAGCAGCACTCCCCAAGCGCAATCCTAATCTTTTTCTTCAAAGCCTAATCGAATTCCACTGTGACTGCATGGCGCACCGCTCCCCTTGAAGCTGCAACCCCCAGCGCCCAACCCTCCCTAATATACATGCATTAATATACATGCATAAGACAGCTCTACTACTCCGCATCGTTGCCGCCCCGCCTGCGGCGATGCTTGATCGCCTCGCGGTGTTTCCGCTTCCATCCGCGCGTGAGCTCGAGCCGGCGTGCCTCCCAGCGCTTCTTCATGTCGGCGTCCGTCTCGCCAGCCCAGAATCCGCGCTTCGTGGGCTTCTTAGCCGGCACAGGGGGGGCAGGGGTGGGGGCAGCGCGACCATAGCCACCGTAGCCCCCGCCGTACCCGCCGTACCCCTCTTGCTCCTCCTGCTCCTGCTCCTCCTCCTCGGCCTCCGGCTCGGGGTCCAGCACACTCCGCGCCTCGCCCTTCCTTGCTGGCGCATGCCGCCCAGTCACCGGGAAGAACAGAGGAATCTCGGGGTCGGCGTCAAACGTCGACTTGGGTGCCGTGGTCAGGAACTCGAGCTCGTTGGTCTGTGCCGTCCTGTGCTGCTGCACCTCGACCGTCTCGTCAATGTCGATGTCGGCGCCGAGCGCGCCGAGCAGGGAGAAGGAAGAAGTCTTGGCTGCAGGTGCGAACATGCTCTTGAGGGTAGTCACTTGTGCTCCGGGCGCGGGCTCCTCACCAGAGTCTTCCTCGTCTGATGAGTCTGACGATGAGTCGGAGCTCGAGTCGGAGCTAGAGTCCGAGTCAGACTCAGAGTCGGAGCTAGAGTCCGAGTCGTCGTCCGAGTCGTCGTCTGACGAGCCCGAGCTGTCGTCCTCGTCATCGCTTGAGCTCTGTTCGGCCTTCTTCTCGTCGTCCTTCTTTCCCTCGTCCTTCTTATCCTTCTCGTCGTCGCCGTTGCCGTCGTCCTCCCCCGACTCCGAAGACTCGTCACTGGAATCTGATGACGATTCATCCGAGCTAGACGAGCTCGAAGAGGTGTCGTCATCCTCCTCACTGCTCTTGCTGTCGCCGTCGCTGCTAGAGCTACTGCTGCTCTCCGAGTCAGAGGAGGATTCAGATTCAGAGCTCTCAGAGCTTCGAGTCGAACCTTCCTCTTCCTCGTCCTGGATCGGGGCGAGCTCAACAGCGGCCACAGGTGCCTCCTCGACCTCGTCGACCTCTGCGCGGTCCAACTCGGGGCCGTCGGCGAACCGGGCAAAAGCCGGCGTCTCAGGGGACGGCGCGCCAGCCGCACGGGCGACCTCCAGAGGCTCGTCGTCATCGTCCTCATAGTCACGCTTCTTGAGCGTCGAGTAGTCACCGTCGTCCGAGTCCGATTCCGCGTATCCGGCCCACTCGTTCTTCCCACGGGCTGTCGGCTCCTCGGCGTCACCAACCAGAGACGTGAGCACGGAGAGGGCGCCTTGGCGCTCCGCAGCGGCAGCGGCACGGACCTGGTCCGGAACGACGACAGCTGGGGGCTGGGCGCGAGCCCGCGCTTCCAGCACGACTTCCTCGGCCGCGCGGAGGGGCGAGAGAGGCGGTGTGGGGGACCGTGAGGCGCGCGCAGCCGCGTCGGCTTCCTCCTCTGCTTTGGCGCGAGCTTCCAGGACAACTTCTTCAGCTGCGCGCAGAGGTGAGAGCGAGGGAGTAGGGGAGCGAGAGGAGCGCGAAGAGGTGGAGCAGGAGCCATCTTCGCCCTCTGTGCGAGGCGGGAACAGGGGCGAGGAGGCTGATGAGGCCGCAGCTTCCTCTTCTTCGTCACTGGCGGCATCGCGCTTCGGGAACAAGGGCGAGCTGGAGCGCTGGCGGGCAGGGAACAGTGGCGACTGCGATCCCTCGGCACGCTGAGGGAAGAGGGGCGAGTCTTCCCTCTCCGCGTGGCTAGGGAAGAGGGGGCTGTCGTCGCGCGCAAACTCGCCACGGAGGGGGAAGAGCTCGCTGCCCTCCTCATCCTCGGTCCAAGCCTCATCGTCCTCGCGGGGACGCTTAACACGGACGTCTTCAACGACCTCGCCGCTCCTCCAAGATCCAAGGAGAACGCGGCCGTCCTCGTCCGCCTCGGCCTCGTCGGCCTCCTCAAACTCCCACTCGGCCGCCAGCGCACCGGGGGTGACTTCGCCGTCGAGCTCTGCACCGGTGACGTGGACAGGTCCCCATCGCCGGGGGTCGATCACGCGCCTCGGTGCGCGCGAAGGCCCGACCCTCACGTCGCGCGGCTTAGATCCCGGAACGCGCGGGAGAGGGTGCGATGGTCGTGTGGCAATCGGCCGGATGAGGTGCCCCGTGCTGTCGGTGACCCAGAACTGCGACTTGATTTTGGAAGCCTCGGTGACCAGGCACATGTCTTGGGCCTGCTTTCCACCTTCCACTGCGACAGACCGACGCAGGCGCTTCGCACGACGCTTGGCCTCGAGGTCGGGGTTGGGCTGGCGCTCCTTGGCAAGCCTGGAGAGTCAGCTGAGCTCGAAATACTGTGACAAAGCCAGAGACTATGATCACAGTAGATGTCCAACCTACTTTGCATCCCACTTGGGCTTGGCCTCAGCCAGCCGCAGCTGTGTCCCGCGCCAAGTGGCTCCTGACATGATGTTCAGACCTGGATGTCAGCTAGTTTCCGGGCTCCGGTAGCTCACATTTGCGGAGCTGTGCCGGCGTAGTCTGGATAGTGAGAAACGCGAACGGGCGCGGTTGGCCTGAAGAATCAGCATGGGCGGGTCGGGAGCTCACACTACCCACCAAGAGCATCGAGTCCGAGCTGCTCAACGTCGGTCACTGTGCCAAACGACTTGAAGCGGTCGCGCAGGTGGTCTGGCGTGATGGACGGCGTGAGACCACCGATGTGCAGGCGTCGGGTTACCGCGTCTGCGCTCATGCTGTCGTGAGCTTCTGGGTAGGTGTGAGTGCAACAAGTAGCTGCAGCACGAGATGGATCGGTCTGTGTATGCAGCCCACCTCCATCGACCTCATATCCTCGCAATGCAGAAATCTCGACGCCGGGTTTGGTTCCGCAGGTGGAGGTCGGTGCCTGAAACCACGTGGTCTAGGAAGGGCGTGACTGAGACACGAGACGCGTACGAGCGAGAGAGATTGTTGTTGTTGTCGTCGCCGTCGCGGTCGCCGTCTCGCTTCCTCCTTCCTCCTTCAACATCACCACAAGACCCAAGCTTCAAAATGGCCGGCCGCGGAGGGCCAGTCCCAACAGACCTTCACAGGGTCTACATCCAGTCACTGCTCTCCCGCCGTGCAATGACCGAAGACGTCGCCCTCGAGATGTACAAGCGGGCCATCGGTGCTGTTGCCCGTGAGTGCCGCTTTCACGACTCTCTACCATAGCCGCACAGCTAACATGCAGTGAATCACCATGCAGTGAATCAACGCGAATTTACTCCAAAGCATCGCCCTAATGCGGAGGGCTTGAGCGCCTTCATCGCTGAGGTGAGCGCGCTCCTCGAGGCTGTCGACATGGTCGTCAAGCGTGCGCGCGACGAGACGCCCCAGGGGCGGTGGTGGATCGTTCTTGTGGGTTCCTCGTGCTGGTTACGACCTTACCCACCAGTGCAACACCGCACCCGATGCCGTCGGAACCCAGGCGACCGACCTCACGCCACTGGAGGTGTCCTTCTTCCGCCTCGTGGTCAAGGCCATTGTCCAGTCATACCCTCATAACAGCATCGGCTCAGGCGCGGCGCTACGGCTCGTCCGCGATCTCAAAACAGGCACGCTTAGCAACTCGCAAGCGCAAGAGCTGCTTGGTGCGCTCACGAGCCGTGGGTGGCTAGCCAAGTCCAAGTAGGTTAGTGTGTGAAGGCCGGTGCTGATGTCAGGCGGAACCGATACTCTATCGCTACCCGTGGCATGCTTGAGCTCGAATCGTACCTCAAGAGCGAGGCCGAGTTTGAGGACTTTATTCAGACATGTGCAATGTGCGAGAAGATCATCTTGACGGTAGGTCGGTCGCGGGGGCAATGCTGACGCCAAGGGCGTGGTCTGTGGCAAAGAAAACTGTGAGTCGCTGTTGAGCAACATTGGAAGGAGCTTACACTCTCAGGCCACGCACACTACCACGAGTACTGCTACAATAATTTGAATCGCGGCGACCGCGGCGCGTGCCGCTCCTGCCAGAAGCCCTTTGCGCGGTACCCTCCGTCGTATGTAGGCGAGAAGGGCGTGTCGCGCGTCGAGGACGACTTTGTCAACACCAACCGGCGAAAGAAGCAGCGTCCACGTCGGTCGGCCAACGGCAATGGCCATGGACACTCTGATGAGGAGGACGAAGAGGACGAGTTGGAGGAGGAGGAGGGGGACACTGCCCTCGAGACTCGGGCAGTGCGAGACGAGTCTGAGGAGCCGACACAAACGCCAAGGCGTAGCCAGCGCAGGAGGAGGGGCGACGAGTCGGAAGACGAGGACGAGCCGCGGGTAGGTCACTGCATGGCGTTATCCAACGTGGCTGACGTACGGCACCAGTCGCAGCGCAGGAGCAGGGTGCCTGAGACGCAGCCTGAGGAGGTGGGTGCGCAGATGAGGCCACAAACTGACATTCAGGCCTCAGAGACGGTCATTCCTGACTCGATGGCGGTGGACGAGGACGAGGACGAGGACGAGGAGGACTCGCAGCCCGTTCGTCGTCGTACTCGTCGGCGGTAGTGGACCGAACGAAGCTTCGCTCTCCTTTGCTCCAATACGACAACCAAGCCTGCCGCCAACCCATCCGACTTGGTCGGAAACTCTGAAACTGCACAAACGCACCGGCCACGAGCCCTGATAATGCCATTGTACACAATCCTGTGCCGCCCACGCGCTACCTTCCCTCTCTGCCCTGTTGCTACGACCACAGTGAGCGGTATGCATCAATACAGTCAAGTCATGGAGCGTCTACAAGTCATCATGTTCGTCCAGCGATACGACAGGGGCACTCTATCAGTGCGCAGGTACTCCCAGATACGATGGTGGGGTGTTTTAGGCTCTAACTCTATTGGCAACATGATGGCCGGGGCGTGAGTGGCGTGGCGGGGCGTCGTCGTGGTGTTCTGAGCAGGAACGTGATGGTACAATCAACCGGGTGGGTACCACGGCGAGGGGGGAATGGGGTGGAGACAAGGGCATTGGTTTGGACTTGGATCGCGCGTGCCGCACAACCAGCGGCACGAGTTTCGGCTTTCACCGGTTGTTGCGCAATCAATGCGCTGCTATGCTACGCCACAGTGTCCGCCCGAGCGCGTTTGGCGCGGAGGCGGGATTTCGACGTGGCGCGGCGCGGTTGGCGCGCTCCAAGCGGCGAAGGGAGGCCCTTGAGTCCGAGGTCCTTGTACACGACGCCGAGCGAGTCGTCGTCGGCGCTGAGGGTGAGGCGCTTGGCCCCGCCCGTGCGCCCACGGAGGAGGGAGAGCGAGTCGGAGACGGACGCGGTGGGCGTCGTGGTCGTCGACTCGATGGGCGAGTCGCACAGCTGCACGGTCGACACATGCGGCCGGAGGGGTAGCGGCGGCGGGCGGTGGCGCGGCAGGACCTTGACCTGCACCTGCGCCTGCTCCGATTCAACGGGCGTCTCGGGCGTGATCACGATTGTGGTGACGTCCTCGAGGCTGGCACGGCGCGCACGCGCAGCTGCCACAATCGGCGCCAGCGTGCCCGGCAGGCCGTGCTCCGAGACGCTCATCGCCAGCTGCGGCGACAGGTCGAGGCTGCGGAGGCGCCTGTGCGGCGGCTTCTCTGGGCGGGCATGGAACCACGGGTGGGGCTCGTCGGCCGACGGGAGCACTGTAGGCGTGGCGGGCGGGCTCGGCGCGCCGATCAGACACATGCGGCTGGAGGGGGGTGAGCTGGGTCCGTGTGGGGTGAGTTTCGCCGACGCAACGCACCTTCCGTACGCGCGGCTGATGGTGCTGCGGCGCCGCTCGTCGGCTTCGGCTCGCGCCTCGTCCTCGCTCTTGCGCGCCGCGTCGAAGAAGTTGCTGGCGGGGAAGGTGTAGGCGAGGATCGTGGGCGCCGCTGTCGCCGTCGTGCTCAGCTCGGTGGTGGGTGGCTCGGGCAGCGCGCGCGGCGAGGACGGGAAGAGGGAGAAAAGGGTGGCGATGGGTTTTGGGTGCGCGCGCGGCGGTGCGGTGAGCACTGTTGTTGGTGGTGGAAAGAGGGGCGCGGTTTCTGGCTGCGGTGGGTCAGCGCGTGGGTGGTCGATGAAGATTTTGCCTAGCTCGTTTGCTTGCCGCAAACAACAGCGAGGTGAAACGACGCGAGAATGAAACATGGCACCACGGCTCGACGCCAGTAGCCTCGGCGGCGCCAACAAACAGCCTGGGCGAGAGCTCGCCGCTCGGCGCCGGCCTCGTCTAGTTACCGCCGCCTCCACCGCCGCCACCGTCCTCCCCGTCCCCCCGACCGCGCCCCGCCAACCACCCAGCCCCACTCACGTCGTTGTCATGACGCCACAGGCCGCAGAGACACGCGAGCCAGCCCATGAATCAAAGGTCGAGTATGGTGCGCGCGCGCGCTGCGCGAATTTAACGAGCGTGGTAGGCGGGGTTTATATGGTGTGATGAGATGGGCAATGATGCGAGATGGGTTGCGTGTGTGTAGCTGTTAGGTCGATGAGGGCGGGCCGCTGCACAGGCAGGGCGGTGGGCAGCACGGGCTCCTCGATGATGACGAGTCGGTGGGTCCAGGTGACGACGGGTCGTGCGTCGCGCTCGTGCTTTGTACGACCGAGCGAGCGCGCGCGTGGACTGCTGCTGCTGCCCGGGAACACTGATGCGCGAGAGCAGTATGGCTGCAGTGCACTCTATGGCCTGGTGCTGGAGCGTCCAAGTGCATCAGCGATGTCATCCTTTTGTACCGTCATCTCGAGTCAGCGGCCGTCACGGTGCCGATTCGTTGGGGAGCCCTAGTCGGATTCGGGGACCCTAGTCGGGCGAGCAGAGTGGTGCTTGTGCTGCCTGCTGCTCGTCGTCGTCGTCGTCGTACACGGCCAAGTCCGCTAGCACGCACCCGTGGGGTGCAGCACGCCAGGTTAGCTGCCAGCCTGCCCTGTGCCGTGGCGATCGGCCGGACCGAGCGTTATCTCTTGCACTGGTGGTGGGCAGGTGGGCTGCCATTGGCACTGGCGCTGGCGGCTTCTTGTCGTCGTCGCACCCGCACCGCACTGCTACGCGCCTCGTGCACAACTCTTCTATTGTCCAGGCCGTTCTTTTCTCACGCAAGCACCGCACCATGCGCTCCCGGTGAACAATGCACAAACGCAAAGTTGGGCCAACGAGATCCCCTTGCGACCGGCAGCGTGCCCAGCTGCCAGCTGGCCATCATGAGCAATGAGCGCATCCCTCGGTACGGGTACTGGATTGGCAGCGCTTCCTGCACACACACCATCGCCGCTAGCGCGCTGGTAAATACCGTGGTGGTACGTCGCAAAGGACGCCGTTGCCATCCAAGCGTCACGCCCATCGTCCCACCTTTTTAGCTCTCGGCGCCGGCGCCGCCATCATCAAGGCCACCGTCGAGGTCCTCGCCTTCGCCATCGCTCTGGCCGGCGTGGCTGAGGAACATTCTGCAGCCGTGTGTCGGTGTCTGCGCCTCGCCGTCGCGTTTCCTAACACAGGGGGGCAACAACCACAGGTGTGACCAGCCATAGCCGGGAGACAGCAGCCGCAGCGGAGGCCAGGACCGCCCGTGGGCACTTTGATCACATCTGTGACGGGCACGATCGGCTCGTCGGCTCCAGACGCACTCACTCCGCCATGAACGCCCGCGGTCAGCCCACCTGGCGGCTTGTGCCCCAACAGACTGTCGGCATGGTCAGCTGATTGTGCTACTGCAATACCAAACGTTAGTATCCCCCTATCTAAGGGCGAGCCGTGCGTTATGTCCTAGATGGACGCTCGGTGGGTCGGATAGGTCGGTTTCGTTGGGGACGGGGACGATGGTCGTCGTAAACCTCGTAACCTGCCCATCATCAATAGAGTTACCGCTAGTGTGCTGCAGAGCAGCCGATGGGGCCGATAATGCGTCCTCGTGCGTGACTGGCGCCAGCGCTTGTAGTCGTGCAGCAGTTGTACCGCACCATAGTGGACGGGCGGGTCCTTTGGCCCGCTCGCATCAGGTGCGGCTACCAGGCTGAAAGGCAAGGGGTTCGGCATGGCGAGCCCTACTGCTATGCGACGCCGCTAGCTCGTAATGGGATGTTAGCACGCTCGAGCCGGCGGGTTTACGAGACTAGACCGCGGATAGAGGTGGGGTTGTGGGGAATGCCAAAAGTCAGCCGCGAGTTGGGCCAAATCGCCACACGGACACGGCCGGCGGGGGACGGCACTGGCCGCCGCCGGCGACGTGGCTGGCTGGGCGTCCGTCCGTCCGCCGAGCCGCAGCACGCGCTTGGCCTGTCTGCCTCCACATCAACAACGCCGTCTTGGCTCGAAACATCCACATACCACCATCATGGGCGACCAGATTTCCGCCTTTGTCCTCATCGGGACGCAGGCGCTCGTGCCCATCGTCCTGGGCAGCTTCAAGAGCCTGCGGGTGAGTCGAGTTGGCGTGCGCGCGTACGCGCCCCGTGCCGCGCGTGCCGTGCCGTACCTCCGCGCCTCCGCCTTCCCCGCTAACATCTCCAGACGCCGCTGGCCACGCGCCGCCGGCAGAAAAAGGCCCGCGCGTCGCGCGACCGCCTGCTCGGCCTCGACGAGGACGACGACGACGACGACGACGAGCCCGAGGACGACGAGACCCTCGGCTTGGGCGACTCGCTGCTCTTCCCTGTCCTCGGGAGCGCGGCGCTGCTCGGCCTTTTCTTGATCATCAAGTACGTCGACAAGAAGTGGATCGACCTCGCGTTCGGCGTTTACTGTGAGTTTTTGTGCTGGACACCGTGTCCTACGCCGGTGGTAATGCTCACGCCGCAGTCTCGCTCACAGGCGTGTTTGCCGTCCACACGACGCTCACGTCCATCGTCGGCTACTTCCTCCGCCTGTTCAAAAAGTCGGTCCCAGTGTACCATGTCCGCATCTCAAACGGCATCAAGCGTGAGTACGGCGCGCGGCGCGCGTTGCCTCTCACCCGGGCAAGCTCGCTGACCTCGTACCAGAAATCTTCCATCTCCCGGTCCGCGCCCACTCGGCTATCATCGCGCCCATCTCGGTCGTCGCGCCAGCCGCCTACGTCCCCCTCGGCCGCCCGTGGGTGCTGAGCAACATCCTCGCGCTGTGCTTGGCGACTGCTGCCCTTGCCCTGCTCAAGCTGGACGGGTTCCCCACTGCGTTCTTGCTGCTTGGCCTGCTGCTCGCGTACGATGTCTTCTGGGTGAGTGGGCCTCCGCCTGGCAACCAACTAACCCGCGCAGGTCTTCTACACCCCCGTCATGGTGACCGTCGCCAAGGGCATCGAGGGCCCGATCAAGCTTGTCGCGCCCAAGGACAGCACGGGCAAGGCCTTCGCCATGCTCGGCCTCGGTGACGTCGTCATCCCCGGCCTGCTGATCGCCCTCTGCCTGCGGTTCGACTTCGCCCGCTTCGCCGCGCGCAACAAGGACAAGCACATCACGCGCTACTCGAGCTTCCCCAAGCCGTATTTCCTCACCGCGCTGTTCAGCTGGATCGCCGGCCTCGTCGCGACCATCTACGCCATGAGCATCAGCGGCAAGGCCCAGCCCGCGCTCCTGTACCTCTCGCCGGCGTGCACGCTCGGCCCGGTGCTCCTCGCGCTCGCGCGCGGTGAGCTTGCCCTCCTGTGGTCCTGGCGCGAGGAGGAGAAGGACGAGGTCGAGCGCGACGAGACCATCGAGGCGCCGTCAGAGGTCGCCATGCAAGCGCGTAAGGAGGCCAAGGCTGCCGCCGCAGCGGCTGAGGCTGGGGCGGGGGCTGAGGAGGAGACCAAGGCCGAGCCCGAGGCACCCGTCGATGACAGCTGGATGGAGAGCACCACCGACGACGCACCCAAGCCGCGCAAGCGCAAGGGCGGCAAGAAAAAGTAAATTAGGACAATAGGACACTGCTGCAACCCTACCCTACCCTACCCACACTATCATCACATGCATGGTATAGACACAAGCCCAAATCTATGACGCACGCGCTCACAGGCGCAAGCTCCGGCGGTACTTTACAAACGCGGTGAGGTTCTCGTACGCCTCCTCGGCACGCGCACGCAGCTCGGGCTGCTTGCGGCGGTCGATCTTGCGCACGTCGGCGCGCACGCGCGCGACCGACGACGCGAGCGCGTCAAGGAAGCCGCCGGCAACAAACACTGGCCGGTCGTAGTCGCGTCCCTCGTCGGCGTAAATGTCGATGACAGCGTTGAGGACGGCGACGAGGATCTCGTCGTTGGCCGACGGCAGAAGGCTGAGGACCCACTGGCCGATGGCGCGGTTCTCGTCGACGCTCACGCCCGGGCGGCTGGCGAGCGCCGCAAGCGTGTCGAGCGTACGCGTGCGCGCGGCGTCTGACCGCAGGGCGGGGAGGACGTCCATGAGCATCTGGACCTGCACGGCCAGGGGTGAGAGCTGGTCGGCAGAGACCTTGGACACACCCCACGCGCAGCCGAGCGCCGCCTCGAGGACCTCGAGGCGCATCTCCTGCCCGCGCGCAGTGAGCGCAGCGGCGTCCTCACCGGCCGCGGAGATGATGCCGAAGACGGTCTCCCAGATACCGGCGGCAGGGATGAGTGCGGCGATCGAGGCATCGGCGCCGCCCGCGAGCGACGCAGCGACCGTGAGCAGCAGGTTGTTGAGCGCCTCAAGCGCGCGCAGGTGCAGTGTTGAGAGGGCCGCCGTCGTTGGCGGGTGCAGGGACGGCTGGGCGCCAGTCGGGGGGAAGGACAATGGCGTGAGCTGAGCGAGCGCGCTCAACCGCTCGGGCAGGCGCAGGGCGCCCAGTAATGTCGGCAGGGTGGCAGTCGTCTTGACTGTAGGAGCAGGGCCCGCCTCGCCAGGAGCGTCACGGCCCATGGCGATGAGCGCCTCGTCCTCGATAGCATCTTCCATCTCGGCATCGTCCTCGGCAGCGTCTGGTGAGTCAGCTGGGGTGAACGTTCGGTCACCCACCCTCGTCCATCTCCTCTTCCTCCGCGGCGTCCTCCAGACCGGCACAAATGCCTGTCAGCACCTCGAGCGCAATGCTGACAGTCGTAAGCATGCGCTCAAGGCGCTCGAGCTTAACCTCAACCGGCGACTTGTGGTCGTTCTGCAGGTCCTTGCCAGCGACGGGCACGTCCTCGGCCGGCAGCGCGGCCACGAGCTCGCCGACGCGCGTGACGACGTTGGCAAGGTTGACGTCGAGCAGCGAGTTGACGAGCGGGAGGATGACGTCGTTGGTGAGGGCCGCGATGCCCACGCTCTCGTCGGTGCGCGAGCCGGCGTCGACAACGTTGCGCAGCGTGCCGGCGACCAGCACGCGGGTGAGGAGCAGGCGGCCGTCGCCGACCTCCTCGTCCTCTGCCTCCGGAGCAGCCTTCTTCTTGCCCTTCGCCTTGGCGGCCTTGGCCTTGAGCTCAGCCTCGAGCGCAGCGTGGTCGGCCTTGGCGAGGGCGACGAGCGTAGGCAGCGCGTCGGCCGTGTGCAGCAGGGCGTTGGTGAACGGCCTGTTGTCCTGCGTAAGCGCGTACAGTGCCTGGGCTGGGATGGTCAGCTGGTGGCCCGGAAAGCTTCAGCTAGACTCACCAGCAGCGAGAGTGACACCAAGGCCGAGCTTCTCCCGCCCGCGCAAGATCTTGACCAGCAGCTCAGCCACACCACCAGCCACAGAGTTGATCGCGGCCAGCGTCTTGTGGTTGGCGTCGGCGAGCAGCCACACCAGGATCGTCACGTTCTCCGCAAGCGCGAGGATGTGCTTCCTCTGCTGGATCTCCTCGTCGGAAAGCGAGTCGGCCTGCACGTCGGCCGCGAGCACCTCGTCGACCGTGGACCCGATCTTGCCCATGAGCACGGTGAGGTGCGGCATGATGCCCTTGTTGAACATCTCGGACACGAGCTCGTGCCCGCCGTCAATGGCGAGGTTGCGAAGCGCGCCCGACGCCTCGACGACCACCTCGTCGACCGAGTCGGACAGCCGCTCGATCAGCTCGCCGACGACGTTACGGCCCTGGAAGAGGCGGCGGGTGGCCGCGTCGTTGGCGACCAGGTTGCAGATGGCCGCACACGCCCACGTGCGGTCCGCGTAGTCGGGCGAGCGGAGCTGCGACGTCAGCGGGAGTATGCAGGAAGGAGCGAGCAGTGGGGGCTGGACGCGGCAATGCCGCGCTGCCCAGACCTGCCCGCTCACGGCTCGGCTTACCTTCTGCAGCACAGGCAGCATCTGCTTCTCCTTCTCGGGGTTGGCCTTGCCGTCGGCCTTGCCGCCGCCGAGGTGCGCGTCCGGCACACGGATCGGGTTGTGCCTGCGTGCCGTGGCCTTTTTCTTGTACTGTGCTTTTCCCATTGCGAGGGTGGGTGGGTAGATGCAGTATGAGCAGCGTTGCAGCGTCTCTTGTCACGGCCTCGCTCACTCCCAGCACAGAAATCTTGCACAACAGCCCGGAGTGGCGCCGATCTCCGCGCGGGATCAGATTCCAAGGTGGAGGAGAGCATCGAAAGTTGGTCGAGATTGATGACTGCCGCCGTCACACTCGTGCACAATTGCCATCGCCATCACCATCGCCATGCCCTCCTTCACGCGCCGCGTCCCGGCCCAGCGGACGGCAGCAGCAGGATCAGCAGCAGGAGGCGCTGCATCCTCCGCTCCAGCCGCCTCCGCACCCAGCACAAACTTCGAAGGGACACGCCCCTCCTCGTCGGCGCCCGGCCTCCGCCTCCTCCCATCCGGCATCGGCTCGCTCGACGACCTGCTCGGTGGGGGCCTGCCCCTGGGCAACGTGCTCACTCTCCTCTCCCCCGACCCACATACCGCGTGGGCCCGCCTCGTGGCGCGGCACGTGGCGGGACAGGGCGCGGTATCGCGCCAGCGGGTGATCGTTCTCGCTGAGCGCAGTGATGCACGCGCGTTTGTCGACGGCCTGCCGTGGGTCGAGGGCCGCGATGACGCCGGATCAGAGTCGGAGACTGAGGGTGGCGCGGACGACGGGCGCACACGCATCGCGTGGCGGTACGACCGGATGGCCAAGTTCCAAACTACTGTTGGTGCGTGGGCCCCGCTGACGCCGCTTACGGACAGGCAGCAGCAACCTGGCTGCGAACACCACCATCCCTTCAGACGTGCGGGGACACCTCGAGTCCAAGGGGAACATCGTGTACGTCGACCTGCCTGCCGGCGAGGACGCCGTCTCGGGCGCGATTGTCGCGCTCGCCGCGGCGCTCGAGGCGCCGTTCGACGGCGTGACCCGCGTCGCTGTCCCCGACCTCGGCGGGATCGAGTGGGGCCGCCTCTCGAGCGTCGACATCACCCGCTTCCTCGTTTCGCTGCGCGCGCTGCTCCGCCCGCGCGCAGCCAGCGCGGTCGTGACGCTCCCGCCGCGCCTGAGTGCCAGCTCGCCCGACACCACGCCGCCCAGCGAGTGGGTGACCAGCCTCGCTTGGGCGTCGGACGCATGCCTCACCCTCGCGGGCTTTGGCACTGACCCAACCCTCGCGCCCGTCTTCGCGCCCGCGCACGGGCTGCTGACGCTGCACTCGTTCCCGACGACGCACCACCTCCTCGCGCCGACGACGCGCCACTCGACGCTGCTCGGCGTCGGCGGCGGCGCAGGCTCAGGCGGCGCAGGCGAGAACAACCTCGGCTTCAGGCTCAAGCGCAAGCGGTTCGTTATTGAGACGGTGCATCTGGGCATTGAGGGCGGGTCGAGCGAGCGCCGGACGGAACCTGTACAGCCTGTCGCCGGCATCGTGCGGCCCGACCGCGCGCAGGCAAAGGTCGGCGTCGAGGTCGAGGCCGTTGCCGAGGCGGAGCCCGCGCCGCCTTCGGCTCACTCCGAGCAGCAGCCTGCGGCAAAACCAAAGAAGGTGCGCGCAAAAGTGCGCTTTGGAAATGAGCCTGAGGCTCCACCGGCTGCCCACGCACACGCCCATGGCCACACCCACGGGCACTCCCACGCCCACGGCCACAGCCACGGCGCGCCGCGCGTCGAGATCCGGCACGACCGCCCAGAC
Organism: Vanrija sp. TS_01; assembly: GCA_026725045.1. Lineage (NCBI taxonomy): Eukaryota > Fungi > Basidiomycota > Tremellomycetes > Trichosporonales > Trichosporonaceae > Vanrija > Vanrija sp. TS_01. The sequence goes on from JAPKIE010000031.1 coordinate 88,790, forward strand.
CTGTACGAGTTCTAGTCGCGCACGCACACACGTGCACACCACCATTGTACACTATGCATCACCATTATCTCGCCAATGTCGCGCAATCGTTGTATTGTCTCGGGTTATCGGTTGCTGCGGACTGCGCGGCTCGGCAGGGCGCATGGTGAGGGTGTCTCGGCGCCACGGCACGGGGGATTCTGGACGCCGTGGCGCCGTGGCACCCTCAGACACCCGACTGTGTTGGTGGCTCAAAAGGTGGGATTGACGCCGTCGATGACCCCGACGAGGCGCCTGATCATGGTGTCGGCTGCCTTCTGTGTCTGGCGGGTCAGGAGATCAAGAAGTGGGGGAGAACCCACATTCGACGCGTCATCAGTGTCACGAATCACAGCGTCCACCTCGCCGCGGAGCTCCGCGCTCGCGCCTTGGGTCTCGGCGGGGCGTGTAACGGCGACTTGTGGCAGTTAGAGGGGCTGTGGCATGCACTCACAGTACCTGTGGGCGTCCGACACAGCTGTCTCGAGCTCAGCAGAGCGCGCTACCGTCTCCTCCTTGTTGAGGATGACAGCAAGCTGTTCAAACATGCTCTGGTGGGTAAGCTTCTGAACCTTTTGAACCAACCACCTACAGTTCGGGTCTCGAACAGCTTAATAAGCCCGTTGGTTTTGATCGAGTCGGACTTGACGATTCCCTCGAGAATCTGGTCGATCTTCGCCGAGCTGCTGTGGTAAGCACAGCCACACATCATACTTCACTATGCTTTCCGAGTTGCATCAAGCTTCTTCATGTCGGCACGGATGGTCCCGCACAGGTCCTTGATCGTTTTGTGTGTGTGGGCACGGGGGTTGGAGGGAAGGTCGGCGGGGTCCGCGGGGGTGGTCTTCGACCTCTTCGCAGGTTTCTTCGGCACTGTCGTCAGCAGTGACGACCCTCATAACCGACCCTTCTTCTGCGGCTTGGAGACATCCTCGAGTGATTCGGGGATACAGAGCAGGTCAGATAAAAGCGACGGATGATGGGACTTACAGATCGTCTGTAGACAGGTCATCTTCGCCGAGATTGTTGTGGTGCGGTGTGGCGCTTTTCACGGTCGGCTTGGCCCTCTTGGGTGCTTGTGTCAGCAATACCCAGCAGGATACCTACCCTTCCTTTTCGGGGGCGAAGACAGAAGCGACTGAGACAGCCTTCACAGATGTCAGCAAGCGTCAGTCCCGGCACTCACATATCGCCCTCCGACACGGCCTCGTCCACCTCCGTCTCCTCCTGCGCATGCCTTCCGCGGCGTCCGCTGACCTCGGCAGGGTGCTCATCGTCCTCGCTGTCGGAGGTGACCGGGATGTGTTCATCGGTCTTCCTCCCCTTCTTAACGCTCGCGTTGCCAGGGGCACGAGTGGTGGTCGCGCGCTTCGGCGCCGAGGTCTTCCCACGAGCTGACAGGTCAGGGTTATTGCGACTCACGACTTACGAGGCATGGGTGTGCAGCCTGTTGTGAAAGAGAGGGTGAGAGTGGGATTATGTGGTGAGGAGATGGGAAGGAAAAGTTGAGGAAAAAAAGGACGACGGGGAAGGCGAGGAAGACGAGCAAGAAGGGGCGCAGGCGTGGGGGCCACTGGCGACGGGTCGTTGATTCTGTACATAGCAAGTGGCGCTGGCTACGGCACTGCTACAGTACATGGCTACACCTGCCACAGCTGCCAAGAGGCCATGAGGCATGCACCGCTACACTACCGTCATCTCAGAGCCCACCACTCATTCATGCAGCCCCCCCCCCCTCTCACCCAGCATGCACATGCATACCACGGCGCCCATCAGCATCTCCCGCACATACCTTGACCTCGCGCCTCGCCTGCTGGACAACCTCCATCAGGCCACACCCAGGGTCCAAGCACCACGCGTCGGCGGGATCAAATCCGACGCGACGCGTTTCGACATTTGTTGGGTGGCGTGTTCTCTCCCCCCTTCTGCACAATAGCATCACAAACAAGCAGCAACGAAGCAACGCAGCAACATGACCGACACAGCAGGGCCGCTCTTCGAGCCCACCGACCTGCTCTTCGGGTTCGCTCCGGGGCCGTCGTCCCCGCCGCGGCCTGCCCCGCAGCCGCGCTCGCCGCTCGCGTCCTTCGCCCGCCCGCCCCCGTCGCCTATCGCGTACTCGCCCCCGCCCGAGCTCGACGAGGAGCCCTCCGACTTCGAGGACGAGGTGCAGGCGATGATGGAGCTCGAAAGCGAGGAGAGCGTGCGCCGGGACGTGCTCAAGGTCGCCGCCGACGCCGACGAGAAGCGCCTACGAGACGACGCGGCGAAGCGGCGTCGCGCAGCCATTCTCGCTGCTACCCAGACGGACGAGACCCAAGGCAGCAGCAGCTCGGGCTCACAGATGTTCGAGCCATCCGGCATCTTTGGCTTTGAGCCCCTCGCGTCGAGTAGGTCGAGCGGTGTTGGCGCTCGCTGACTCTAGCCTCTCGTATCGAGCTTACACCTCCTCCTCCGATCACCGACCTCCCCGAGCTCGTGTATGACAGTGCAGGAAGGCTGCTTCCACCGCTGGAGGCTGAGACAGCCTCTGGCAGGATGGTGCAGTTCCGCAGGAGGAACAGGCCGCGTGCTCCAGTCGACATGGTGGGTACGACTCAGCGTACCAGCTAACCATTCGCCCAGGCCCACGCCCGCGCCAAAGAGTCGTTTGACCTCCTGACCACGCCGCTACATCACCTCATGAAAGAAGTGGACGAGATCAAGTCGAGGAAGGCGGCCATTCGGTGAGCTCTCCGTAGAGACCGTTAAGCTGACCGCAGACTTGAGCGGTCGTTCCAGGCCGAACAGGACCGATCAGCTCCAGGCACCAAGGGCAAAGCACCCGCGACGACCATGTGGGTCGACAAATACCGCCCGACAAAGTTTGCCGACCTGCTGGGTGAGGAGGTAGGTGTGCCAGTAACGGCCGTACGCTCATCTCGCAGCGTGTACACCGCGAAGTCATGACCTGGCTCAAAGAATGGGACAAGTGTGTGTTCAAGCGAGTACCGCCAAAGAAGCGCAAAGCCGACGACGATGCCAACGGTTATGCTGTGAGTCTGCCGACAGGTGTCCCGGCTCGACCGGCTAACTTTGAACCAGGTTGACCCTCTTGGACGTCCGCGGGATAGGGTAAGTGGCAGGCAAGAAAGGAAAACAGTCACCCGCTGTTGTCTGACGTTGTTTACAGATCCTGTTGCTGTCCGGGCCCCCAGGATACGGCAAGACCACCTTGGCACACATCGTTGCACGCCATGCTGGGTACAGGACATTGGAAATCAATGCCTCAGACGACCGAAATGCGGCGACTGTGACGACGCGCATCAAAAACGCTATCGACGCTGGAACAGGATTGGGCGCCGAGGGTCGCCCCACCTGTGTGGTGATAGACGAGATTGATGGTGCCAGCGGTGGAGCAGACACGGTGAGTACTTCCAACGCTAGTGGACGCAAGATCCGGCCGATGGCACGCGCTCACGTGTGTCCAGAGCTTTGTGCGCAGTCTTATCAAGTTGATCCAGGATGTGCCAGCCAGGCCCAAAGGCAAGTAGCCTAGATAGGGATTACGCCGCCACACGAACACGGCTAACGCGTCCTAGCTAACATTCCGGCGAAACCCCTCCGCCGCCCTATCATCTGCATCTGTAACGACCTGTACGCACCGTCCCTGCGGCCCCTGCGTCCGTTTGCGAGGGTCGTGCGTTTCCGGAAACCCCAGGCCCAGGTACTCGTTGCGCGCCTGCAGGACATTTGTGGCCGGGAGCGCTTGTCTGCGGATCTCCAAGTCCTGAACTCGCTCGTGGAGCTCACCACGGGAGATGTGCGGAGCTGCTTGAACACGCTACAGGTTTGTGAAACGCGGCTGAGGTTAGTTGCCTGACACGGTGCCCAGTTTATCAAATCGCGTTCGTCCGTCGTCACAACAGAGGCCATCAAGGCGTCATCTGTTGGCACCAAGGACTCGGGCACAACGCTTAACACGGCTTGGAATGGGCTATTTGTTCCGCTCGCCGCGAAGCAGCGGCGCAAGGCCATCGGCGCTATCGACGACGGCCGGTATGCTGACCGCCTGGCGTTCATGGTGCAGGCGTGTGGCGAGTATGATCGCCTTGTGCAGGGATGCTTTGAGCACTACCCCAATCTCAAGCCCCTGGACCCGAGCTTTCGCAACATCTGTCGCCTGCATGACTGGGTGGCATACTACGACCGCCTCTCGGGCAAAGTCGCAGAGAACATGGAGTTTGAGCTCATGGCGTATCTCCCGTATGCCGTCGTACCATGGCACTCGCACTTTGCGGCGCCCGGAAACGCCTCTCGGCCGACGGAATGGCCAAAGGCGGATTACGAGGTAAGACGCTTTATCTCAGTATCAAGACGAATCTGACCTCTTTCAGTCTTATCAGGCTCGGTTGGCCAATGACGAAGTTACGCTGAGCCTGAAATCCGCGCTCCCGCCCGTGCTCCGATCCTTGTTTTCGTCGACGACGACGCTCACTGAGCTAATCCCGTTGCTCATGCGCATCATATCACCTCCGCTGAAGCCGGTATGTTGTGACAAGCACAAAGGTTGCGTTTGTGGCACTAACCATGGCGTGCCACAGGTGAATGCCAACATTGTGAAGCCAGCGGAACGCGCCGTCCTCGCACGGCTGGTGGACCTGATGATCCCGCTGGGTTTGCGTTTCTGGCAGGACAAACAGGAAGATGGACAGCCCATGATGCGTTTGGAGCCGTGAGTGCAGAAACAAGGTCTTGTGCCTGTCCTATCCCGTTCCTATTCATGGCGTAGTTCACGGGTTCGCATTGCTAATTTGCACTAGCGCAATCGACGTATTCGTGCACTATGACGGAAAGCGCGCAGGTGACATTGTCGCGTCGCGATTCGCTGTGCGGCAACTGGTATCACAGGCAGTAAGTCACATGGCCGAACGCCGAAAACGACCGACGGAGCCAAGCTCACAATACGCGCCAGATGGACGCGGAGATTGCGCGTCGGCGTGGACAGGGTGGTGAAGGTGAGAGTGGCAAGGGCGTGAGCACGGCCGAGTTCCTGGCACAGCAGTACACTGCGGCCAAGACGGGCCAGCCACGCAAGGCTGAGGCACCAGTGGCTCAGGCCACCGACTTTTTTGGTCGTATCAAAGCGCCCTCAAAGATAGTAGAAGCCCCAGCTGGCGCTGGTGGGGAGCGTAAGTCTGCCTCCGTGATCGACGTGGACGGTATGGTGATAGTTGACGCGTCCCCCGCAGCCACACTGCCGAAACCCGCTGCGAAAAGGTTCCGAGCGGTTTACAAGTTCAACGAAGGCTCATCTGCGGCTGTGCGCACGAATGTCAAGATGGGGTCCTTGATGTAAGGTCGGCTAAGCCAATGACGGTGAACGTGGTCGTACTTTTTGGTTTTTCCGGCGGCAATAGCCCCCGTTCCCCACAAAAGTGCCGCAGCAATGTATGTTGGTCTTTTCCGACTGGGCGGAAGTGTGCGGCAGAGCCAAGACGCTGCGGAGGTCATGAGGCGGGGAAGTGATGTGTTTACATGCTGTTGCCGCAACCTTCCCCAGGTTTCGCGTGGGTGTTAACTGCAAAAGGGGTACAAACGAGGCTGTGGGTTGCGTCATTCGTACGGTTCCCCAGGCAGCTGTCCGTGGGGAGGAACGCGACCAGGGGTAGGAGAGCGCAAAGGGGACGTGTCGAGACGCTGAAGCGAAGAAGAAGGATGAAGAGGAGAAGGAGTACGACGCATCCAGCCTTACGTACGACACACCCAACATTGGTTAGACGTTACCTAAAGTGGCAGTGCAGAGCTACGTGGCAGGGGGGGAGGTGGCAGCGGGACAAGCATCAGCCAAGCCAGCTGCTGGCTGGGTCACCTGGCGGCAAGGAATGACAACAAGCCCGCTGGTCGTGTGCCTTGCTTGTTCGTGTCATGGGCACAGTCAGTCACCAACGGGCCACTCCTTGGGCCGTGTGCCTTCTCCGAACAAATCGGGTGCCAGTCATTGCGCACCAGCGCATCAGCAAGCGTTCGTGCCTCGGGCCTCGCAGTTGGCGATATATGGTTGTGCCACCGAAACGCCGCTCCTGCCGCTGCCCTGGCATGAGGGAAGAGTGCTCAGGGCATGCACAACAGCCCCCCCTCTCCGCGGCTGAATGGTAGCCTGTGCCTCTGGGCCTCTGCCGGGCCGGCCAACAGTTGCGCAGGGTAGCGGCTTCTCGGGCGTAAGTAGTGTAAAAATAGGAATTTCGAATTGGCACCAGAGCAGAGGACTGGCCGGCCCATTTCCAGTCGGCAGGGTCGCCGCCTCAACTTGCAAAGGAACGACCTCTGTGCGGCGCTCCTGGGCTCCTGGTGCCTGCAGCCTGCCTGCGCCCCCCGCCTGACCTATCTGCGCCTGAGCTTGCTGCCTGCAGCAGGCTCCCAGCCCGGGCGCCCGCCCGCGCGCCGCGGAGGCCGTGGCACACTCACGACCTGATCTCCATCCCGCGCCACCGCGCACCTCGTCCGCCCGGGTCGCGAGCGGTGCTGGGCTCGTCGCTGCGCCTCGCAGCTGGCTCGCTGGTGTGCTGAACTAGCGCCCAACACCTCGGCGCTCGCTCGGTCCCCTGGGGTCTGGCATCTAGCTCGGCGGCTCAGCTCAGCCCGGCCGGGGCAGGCAAAGGGAGAGAGGCTTGGCTGTTAACGCCCCACGGCCGCCTGCCTCCATGCACCTCTGGCTCCTGGCGTGCTCGAGATCGCTCCTGCTGGCGCTGCCTCGCCGCCTGGCCCGCTGGATACCAGAGGTGACCTGGCCAGCAGGCTCCCTCCCCTTGCCTTCCCCTCCACAGCCCCCCGGCGGGCCTGGCCTGCAGAGCTCACCATCGCTCTGTCCCCCTAGCGCACCCACACACTACCTACCCATTAGCCAGCCCTTTTTCGTTCTTGTCTCCTCACAACATCTCATCGCCCAGTTGACTGGTCCCACCTTCCCGCTCTACTCTCTACCCCCGACCTCCTAGCTGGTACCCCGGATCCCGCTTGCTCGTGAGTGTTGATTCCACGCCGGTGTGATCAAGAGGAACGACGACGGCGATGGCGATAGCGGAGGTTGCCACGGTGAGAGGCAGTTGCCGGCCGTGCCAAATGGGCGAAAACCCAGAGGCAAAGGGGAAAGGCTGGCTGAGGCTGCAAGACCAAACCCAGTCAGCACAGCGGGCTATGCTCGCAACTGCAACTGCATCTTGCTGCTCGTCGTCAAAGCGATAAGCCTCCCCTCGGTGCATGTCGGACGGACGGCGGCGACGGCCGCCGTACAGTGTTCGCTGCTGCCCGCTATGCACTGCGAGGGGTGCACCCCAGTCGCGTGATGCGGAGGGAGACTGGTGCCGCTCGGCCGCTCCCGCCAGTCCACCCGCCAGTCCACCCGCCAGCACAGCCAGGCTGGCAGGCAAGGCAGACCACCAGGTCGTATCCGCATCCGTCCATCCCAAGTCCGCCCCTCAACCCCCAACATCCACCCCCCCCATTATCCATGGGTCGTCGTACCCGTGTACCCATCCCACCACACCACCACCACCACGTTCCTACACCTTCCCTCCAATCTACACGGCTCCCCGCCTCGGCCGGCCGTCCGCCCGAGGCAAGGTTGTGTCGTCACCTTGCACAATACCACCCAGCCGCCAAGCTGCGCGGATGAGATAGTCGTGCATGGCGGCCGCCGCGACAAGGCTTGCTTGTCTGCGTGCCTGCTGCGCGTCAACTCGTGCGCCAGATGTCTCTAGGTGGGACGGCCGTCCGAAAGGCCAAGGCCAGGCTGTCGTCGTACGCCGGCCAGACCACCCACCGACGACGACGTCGTCCGACACCGTCCTAAAGTGGTTCTTCCAGCCGTCGGCAGCGTTGGCTCTTGCTGGCTGCCAGACTGCCAGGCGGCCGCCTAGCTGCCTGGCTGGCCGGCGCACGGTGCCTAGCATACCCCCGTCACCATCCACCTCCTTCTCATCGTTTCTGTGGCATTCCATGTTGCCACTCGCCGAATGCCATTCCGCGGGCGATAGTGGGAACGGAGTGGTTGCTCCGCTCGGTGTCGTGTATGACTTCCAAAGATCAACCTTGTATCGAGAGCTAACAAAGTTTTCTTTGATCGCCGTCGCAATCTCACGATGTCTGAAACAATTCATAACAACAGTGCTCGCGACCCAGTCCAGCACTCTCCCCAACCGCTCCACCTCGACTCTCCTCGCCTCACCCCATCTTCACCAGTTCGACTGTGACCAGCTAGAACCACCGCACGACAGACTTCACCACCTCGTCGCTCGCACCCACTTCCCCGCCGCCGAAGTTCAGCCCCTCGTTGCCCATCGCACTCGACATCGTCAGCAAAGCCTGGCGCTGCTCTCGCTCAAAGTGGCGTTTTAATCGTCCTTAACAAGCACTATCCCGACCTCCCTGTGCACGTTTGAGATCCGTCTCGCGGCACCGCACCTCCCCAAACACAAATATTAAATCGCATTTCTGGAGGCCTTAGTGCTACCCAAAGCCACCTAGTGGCTCGAAAACTCAAATCAAACTCGTATAACGACACACACTCTCTGCGCTCTCAACTCGAGCCGCCACTTCTCGCGTCTGTTGTACCCCGCACCCATCTGTAACTCTCGATCTCACTTGTCTGTTTGTCTGGTTATCCCAGCCTGAGACTCCCCACCCGACACACATCAACAACAATGGCCCTCACACAACTCTCCAACTCGCCCTCGGCCGAGCAGCCTACGGGCCCCATCGCCCTCGCCGGCGCCCCCCGCCCGGCCGGTGCACCAAAGCCCAAGCCTCGCAAGCGCGTCAACACTGCCGAAAAGCGCCACCAGCACAACGCTATCGAGCGCCAGCGTCGTGAGACCCTCAACGGAAAGTTCCTTGTTCTCGCCCGCCTCCTCCCCTCCCTTGCCGCCTGCCGCCGCCCATCAAAGTCGGCCATCGTCAACGGTTCCATCTCGCACCTCAGCCACCAGCGCAACCAGCGTCTCCTTGCCTCCAAGCTCATCCGCCAGCTCGTTGCTGAGCGCGACGAGCTCTTCAAGGAGGTCAACGAGTGGCGCCAGGCCAACGGCTTCCAGCCCAAGCACGGTGCCCCTACTGCCTGGAACGACGACATGGAGGAGGTTTGCCAGGTTGAGAAGGAGACCTTTGGCAACTTCGCAACCGTTGGCGGAGATGGCGGTGACGACCAGCAGGATGACGAGGATGAGATGATGAACCCTGGTGGTGACAACACTCACCTCGCCGAGGCTATGGACCTCCAGCGTGCCGCCCTCGTTGCCGGCTCGCTTGGCAGCGGCCTCCTCACTCCCCGCTCGTCGACCGACATCAGCTCGGGTATGCCCAACCCGAACATCTTTGGCGGCATGAACGTCAAGACTGAGTCTGTTAACTGGACCGGCAACTACCCGCTCCCCACTCCGGCTGTCCCCTCGTTCAACGCCTTCATGACCTCGGACTCGGTTGATGCTTCGTCGACTGGCTCGCCTGTTGGCTCGCACCACAGCGCCATCCTTACTCCCCCGAGCATTGAGAACGCCAACATGTACACGCACACGCCTTCGCCTCGCTCCTCTGGCAGCGCCGAGGAGCCAACATCGGCCTCGGCCCCGTCCACGTCTGCTGGTCCTCGCCCCGCCGGTCCTCACCGCCAGGACTCGATGCCCGCTCACTGGTCGCCCCAGCAGCTTGCCTTCCTCCAGCAGCAGGTCCACCAGCAGTCGCTCCACCGCCAGCAGCAGCAGGCCGCCCTTGCCGCTCTCGCCGCCCAGCAGCCCCACGCCGACATGAACAACATCTTCCTCGGTGCCAACTCGCAGGCGTCTTCCCCGTCTGCCAACCAGCAGAATGGCCTCGCCCAGCTCATGGCCACCATGTTCCCTCAGCAGCGGGAAGCTGGTGTCAACTCGGAGCAGATTGAGCACTGGCGCAAGCTTGCCTTTGGTGGCATGCCTGCACACCAGCAGCAGCAGCCCCAGCCCCAGCAGCAGCAGCAGCTGAATCTCAACTTCAACTGGAACGACCAGCCTGTTGGCGCCGTCTAGACGCTGTTCTCTTCTCTTGGTCCGGCCCGTAATCACGTTGTCAAAAGGTCTACCCGTCTCTCTCTCTATCAATCTCACGGTTGTGCGTTGTGCGCTCTACCCCCCTCACTCCACTCTCGATGTGTCTCGTCTCTCTCAGTCTCGTGTGTTCCAGATACCCAGCCGTGTGGCATTTTGAATTGTAGTCGTGGATGCAGCAATCGCTAGACTTTGGCATACGAGCAGGACTTGACGATGATACTGACATGAAGCTTATCGCCAGACACCGCGTTGTCATACAGGGAGCACCAGAGAGTGATACATTGAGGAGCACAGGAGGGCATGCATGGAGCACAAAGGCACGGAGCAGCACACGGCGCGTGGTATGACGCATTGACTTGGTCGTCGAATGAATGGCTTCACCTCCTGCCCCCTTCGACCCTATGACGACTGCAACCACCGAGTGGCATGAAGACTTGGGTCTACACTGGCTTCCTTCCACTGACGATGCATGCGACCAACTACTAGCACCAGTCTCAGCCCAGCCCCCCAAACATCGCCATGAGCGCGGCCACGATCAAATCTTCGAGTAAATCTTCATCCAAAACTGTGGGGCATCGAGGCGGAGGACGAGTCCGCCGCAGTACCAGCGATAGCGATAAGGACAAATGCGCGAGCCAAAAGGTCAGATCCTGTCGCGAAAAGGTCAGATCCTGTCGCGAAAAGGTCAGATCCTCGTGCCAAAAGGTCAGATGCGGGGGTAGCGGCAGCCGCCGGCGGTCCGGCCGCAACGACGACGAGCGAGGGCTACGGGCTGCGCACGAACGATCTGCAACCCGCGTCCGAAAGCGTACGTGGTGCCGCTCGGCCGGCGGAAGATCGACGTTTCCCACATCTCTGGGTCGGTTCTAGCACGTACCACTAGCAGCGCCGAGCGCCGAACGCCGAGCGACACGGCGCCGGCGTCGTAGGCTGGCTGGCTGCAGACGACAGCGTCGTGGGCCATAGACGAACGACGACGGCGGCCTGGACTGCCACTACGAACTACCAGGCACTGCCACATGCCTGCCACATGTCTGCTGCTGCCGCTGGCTGACACGTGTAGACGACACGTGCCGGGCGGCGTGTTCTTCTCGGTGCAGAGCTATGTAGCTGCATGGCCTGGTGTCGTGCAGGCGGCTGCTCGCCGCTCCGGCCTGGCAAAGTCCGCACCATAACGCCGTGTTTGAGATGGTGACCAAGACTGACTTCTCGATCGGTCGCCGATCGGAACGCTTTGCCACCACCCACCCGATGCCAAGCGCAAGGAGGCACTGCTGGAATGCGATCAACCGCAGGCCGAGGTACTCTGCCGATTTCCACTAGCAGAGGCACGAGCATGCATACATTACCGTGGCGGCGACGGATGCACACCTCGGCGCCGTCCTCCGACTCGTTGCGTGTTGCGTGAAGTTGCCGTTCGGAAGGTTATAAACCGCCCGACAGGGAAGGGCGGATGAACTGTTAAAGACTCGTCTTCAGTTGCTCTCTGCCCGCGCCAACCCTCCGCACGAGTGGGCTTATCTCCACTCTGGAAGCAAGGGCTGCACGCGCAGGATTTATCCATTCTGGCTGCCTGGGTGCCGGGGATGCGCGACATCGGCAAGCAACCGACCGACAGGGACGGGCCCTCCACCCGTCCTCCTCCACCGCCGCACGGCAGTCGGCGAGCGGCCGTCGAGCCGCTTACAATGTGCGGATCCGACCCCTTGCGCCGAGGTTTCGCCGGGCAGTTTTGGGTGGCGCTCCGCGTACGGCGTTGACGCTGCAGGAAGCCCAGCCCAGGCCACAGCGACAACCGCCCGCCTGGGCAACCCCCCGGCGCGCTCGGTGCAGAAGCCGGCCCGAGTATCTCGGCCTGGCAGGTGACGCGACTCGCTGCGCTGGTTGGTGGCGGGAAAAAACTGCAGCCGGCATGGGAACATCCGCTGTAGCGTTCGCCGACGTCTTAAGACGGCGGCAGAGAGCGGCGCGACGGAACGCTCGCCGACCACACCCCGACATTCTGGACCCAGCGACCGACAGCAGCTTGGTACCAGCGCACAGTCGGTCCTCATCCGGTTTTTTGCCCAGCACGCCCGTCCACCCCCCGCTTACTTGTGGGACCCGCTCCCTCCACTCCACCGCGACTCGATCGGGAGACCCACGCCCGCAACTCTCACGATCAACCTTCCGAAGTCTTACCAAGCGACGTGTGGCTAGGCCACAAGCGAGCGCCGCATCGACGTATATAGTCGCTACCTGTGAGTCGTCGTTTCTTGCCGCCGTGAAATAATCGAACGCATCTAATGTCATCAGAAGCAGGCCCGAGCAGCACTAGTGGCCGCGCCACATACACACAAACACACCCCCTCACACAGCCCGCAGCCATGCCCGGCGACACGGACGAGCCGTCGACAACGCTCTCGGAGCGCATCACCGAGCTGTCGCGCAAGGTGTCTGTCGAGGCGGGCGTCGGCCCGATCGCGCTGTACGCGAGCAGGAGCCGCTCGGCGTCGAGCACGTCGGCCACGCGCCCCAACGTGCAGTTCACCGACGCAGTCGACGAGCGCGCCAAGCAGCGCGCAATGAGCCGCTGTGCCGAGCAGCCGACGCTGCCGCGCATCGACTCGGAGAAGACGCTCACCCCGGTCTTCGTCGACGACGAGGACGACGAGACCGAGCAGGCGAAGGAGCCCAAGGAGCCCGAATCGCCCGTCGTCCCGCAGCTCGACATGAAGCCGACACCCGCGTCCACCACGGCGGCGGAGGACGAAAAGTCCCGCCCGCCCGTCGACGACGACCAGCGCACGATCGAGGAGATTGAAGAAGAAATCGTCGCGCAGATGTCCAAGACGCGCAAGATCCTCCTCGGCTTCGTCATGATGATGAACGTCTTCATTGCCGTGAGTTGTGCCTCGCTGCCTCGCTGTCTCGCTGCCCCACTAACCCCCCAGTCCATGATGTCCAACGGCGTCCTCGTCACCATCCCCACGATGGCGCGCGACCTCGGCGTTTCGCAGCTCGAGGCGCAGTGGGTCGCGTCGGCCTACAACCTGGCGTACGGGTGCGGGCTGCTGTTCGCCGGGCGCATGGCCGACATCTGGGGCCGCAAGCTGCTCTTCATCTCGGGCCTCGTCGCGTCCATCGCGTTTTCGTTCATCTCGGGCGGCATGCGCCACCAGCTCGCGCTGTGCGTCATCCGCGCGCTCACCGGCCTTGGGCTGGCTGTTGCCACGCCCGCAGGCTTCGGCATCATCGGCGTCACGTTCCGTGAGGAGCCGGGCCGCACCATCGCCTTTGCCGTCTTCGGCCTCGGCAACCCCATCGGCGCGAGCGTCGGCCTGCTCGTCGGCGGCGCCATCGCCGGCATCAGCGACCGCGGCTGGCAGTACCTGTACTTCGTGCTCGGCGGCCTCGCGGTCATCCCGCTTGTGCTCGGCCTGTTTGTCATCCCGCGCGACTTGGCCAAGCACCAGGCGACCGACAAGCGCATCGACTGGCTCGGCGGCTTCCTCGTTACCGCGGCGCTGTGCCTGTTCACGTTCAGCATCACGCAGAGCGGTATCGCGGACAAGGGATGGGCCACGCCGTACATCCCCGCGCTGCTCGCCACGTCGATTGTGCTCTTCGGTCTCTTCGGCTGGTGGGAGCACCACGTAGAGCACCGTCTCTCCCTCCCGCCCATCGCCAAGCTGTCGCTGTTCACCCGCGACGGGTGGAAGATTACTATTGTTATGCTCTGCGCCTTCTGCCCCTTCGTCGCCGTCGCAGGCTGGGTGTATCTCACCACGCTCTTCTACCAGGAGTACAAGGGCCTCACCGCGCTCAACACGGCCATCCACACCGTGCCCGCCGCCATCTGCGGCATCTTCGCCGCGCTCGCAGTCATGTGGATCGTGCCCCGCCTGCGCACGCCCTACGTACTCGCCCTCGGCGGCTTCCTGTCCGGCATGGCGTGCATCATCTACGCCGTCGAGCCCGAGGGCACGCTCTACTGGAAGGCCGAGTTCATTGCCCTCCTCCTCCTCCCCTTCGGCGCCGACCTCACCGTCGGTATCGGGTCCATCCTCATGTCCAACCTGTGCAAGGACAACGAGCAGTCGGTCGGCGGTGCCCTCTTCCAGACCGCCACGCAGATCGCCGCCGCCATCGGCATCTGCATCTCGTCGCTCGTCACAAACGACGTCGCGACGCGCAAGGGCAACTACTACACCGGCCTGCGCACGTCCTTCTTCATGTGCTCGGCGTTCGCCTTTGTCGTCGTCGTCATCTCCTTTGTGTTCATGGGCAGGTGGCCGATCGCCAAGCGTGTCGGCTTTGCTCGCGACGTTGCCGGCCACTAGTGGCGGAGGAAGTGTGGCTCCAGCATATAGAACCATCATCACTGGCATCTAATACTCATCATCATATCAATCAGGGATAATCTCAGCATAATTAGACGGTAGAAGCTTGGTGCTCAGGGGACAATCTACACATGTATACCATCAGTTGGGTCATTGCTGCATGCTGCTGTCCTTCCTGCCTCTTTACGACTAGGCGCGCACCCTGTCGGGCGCCCTACAACCCCGTCCACTCCATCTCGTGCCCCACCTCGAACTCGGCACGCCCGTACATGGTCTGCGCGTCAACACCAACACGCACAGCCCACGTGCCCTGCTCCACCCGCCACGTCTTCCACCGCTCGTCCCAGTGCGACACGGCGTACTTGTCGAGCACGACGGTCGCCACGCGGCTCTCGCCGGGCTGCAGGTCATGCAGCTTGACAAACGCCTGCAGCGCGTGCTCGGGGTGCAGCAGGCTCGTGGCCGTCTCCGCCGGGGGCGCAGTGTAGAAGTGCACGCTGTGGGCGCCTGCCACCGTGCCCGTGTTGGTGACCGTCACCCTTGCCTTGAGCCGCCACTCGTCCGCGGACGGCTCGCCGGTCGGCGGCGTCACCTCGAGGCCGGCGTACGCCCACGTCGTGTAGCTCAGCCCATGACCAAAAGGGAAGAGCGGGGCGATGCGCCGCGCATTGAAGTGCTTGTATCCCACCCAGATGCCCTCCTCGTAGTGGATGTCGGTGCGCGCGCTCTTCGCGTTGAGGTTCGCCGCTATGTCCTCTTTACGCCGCGGGAAGCTGAGCGGCAGCCGGCCAGAAGGGTTGGCGCGGCCGTACACGACGTCGGCGATCGCGTTGCCCGTCTCGTTGCCGCCGTACCACGCCAGCACGACGCCCGCCACGCTGTCGAGCCACGGCATGCCGACCGCGCTGCCGGCCTGCAGCACGACGACCGTGTTGGGATTCGCAGCGGCCACGGCGCCGATCATCTCGTCGGTGCGGTACGGGAGCGAGAGGTCGGGCCGGTCGTAGCTCTCCGACTCCCAGTCCGAGTTGAGACCCGCGACGATGACGACCTTGTCGGCTGCGTGCGCGGCCGCTACCGCCTCGGCAATCGCGTCGTCGTCCGATATCAGCGGCTGCGCGCCAAGCCGGATGCCGTGGATCTGGATCGGGGGCTGGGTCTGCTTCCCGTTCTCGGCGTCGACGGGCCGGCGCGAGTCGTGCACCAGGCGCACAGTGTACGTCTGGCCGGTCAGCGGAGCTTCAGCATAGGCATGGAACCCACTCTGCCCTTCTCGACCTTGAACGTGCCTCGCTTCTCGGCGATCCCAGCATAGAAGAACGACGTGCCGGGCTCCTGGTCCTTCGACGCGTCGACAACCACCGTGTCGTCGACGTACACCTTGCCCGAGCCCGTAATCGTCGTGCCGAACTCGTACTCGCCGCTCTGGTGCGGCGTGAACGTCGTGCTGAGCTCGGCCACCCACTGCGCCGGGCGGCCGAGCGCCTCCTGGAACTCGCCGAGCAGGAGATCCGACACGTCCCAGCGGTCGACGAGCGCCGGCTCTGCCGCAAGCTCGCCGTCCGTGCCCCGGACGTAGAACTTCAAGTGGAACCCTTGTTCCCCGTCTTCCGCGGTGAACTGCTCGTCGAGCAGGCGCACAAACTTGGCCCCGTGGCACCCAAACGCGTACGACAGCTCGACGCCGTCGGGCCTGTTCCCCTCCAGCCCGTCCCACGGCGTCACGGCCCACAGCGAGCGCAGCTTGGCGCTCCCGCCGCCCGTGATGACCGCGCTCTTGGCATTAGGCCCAATGACGGCCACCTTGCCGCTGCGGATGGGGAGGATGCCGTCGTTGTTCTTGAGCAGGACGGCGCCCTCGGCGCCAATCTCGCGCACAAGCTTGGCGTCGCTCGCGCAGTCTTCGGCAGAATCGCGAACCCTCTCCGGGCCTTTGGGCGCGTACACCACCTCGGGGTTGAGCTTGGCGTACTTCTGTACCCAGCTCAGCACCTCGGCGACGCGCCTGTCGATCGTCCGCTCGTCAATCTTGTTCGCGCCGACCAGGTGGCGGACGAGCGCGGGCGCACGGCACATCCCAGGACCAGGCATCTCAAGATCAAGGCCAGCGTTGATCGCTTCGGAGACAGAGTACGTCCCGTACCAATCGGACATGATGAGCCCGTCGAAACCCCACTCGTTGCGGAGCAGCTGGCGCAGGAGCCACGGGTCCTCGGACGCATGTACCCCGTTGATACGGTTATAGCTGGTCATGTATGCGCCGGGGCGGGCGAGGCGCTGGGCAATCTGGAACGGGCGCAGGTAGATCTCGCGCAGGGGCCGCGGCGCGATGATGCTGTTGGACCCGTTGCGCTCGTGCTCCTGGTCGTTGCCGATAAAGTGCTTGATGGTCGCGCTGACGCCGCCGGCCTGCAGCCCGGTGATGTAGCTCGCGGCCATGAGGCCCGACAGCGTCGGGTCCTCGGAGAAGGACTCGAATGCGCGCCCGCCGAGCAGGGTGCGCTGGATGTTGACCGTCGGCGCGAGGAGGCAGACCGCGCCGCGTGCCTTGCTTTCTGCGGCGAGGAGGTGGCCGGCCGCCTCAGCGAGCGGCGCAGAGAACGTCGCCGCGAGGCATGTCGCGTTCGGGAGCGCGGTGGCGGACGCTGGGCGTGTGCGTCAGCGCTGCGCATACGGCGGTGTGCATGCCAGCCCGGCTCACTCTGCTTGCCGAACTGGGCCCCGCGGGCACCGTTCGGCCCATCAGTGACCTTGACGCTGGGAATCCCGAGGCGTGGCACGTCCGCCGTTCTGCCGTCAGCCTAGACCGCGCAGTGCACCCACTCCCATATGTTCTTGCCAGCCAGGAGCAGGATCTTCTCGTCGAGCGTAAGCTGCTTGACCAGCTGTGGTACGGACGCGGTGAGGAACGAGCGGTCCGGGGCGTGGCCGTCGCCGTTGCCGTGAGCGTGCTGGTTTCCTTCTGTCACTGCCATTGTGTTGCTGAGGTGTCTGTGACCACAGGCATGAGTGATGCATTTAAGCGTGTATGGAATCCACATTGCGGTTATGTACGCGGCTGCGGTTGTCTAGGTTTGCCACAACATCGAGAGGCATGTGACGTTTTCCCGATATTTCTCCTCACCTTGGCGCTAAACGCGACAGCGTCCTTGCGTTGGGCAATCCAATACAGTGCAGAACGTGGGGCTCGATGACAAACCCGGCCAAACGCTGGCCTGGTGAGCACCAAAGGGGTTCGGGGTCTACCGAGGTGAGTGCTACCGACTGGGGCAGGTTGGGCGAGGTAGGTAACGAGCTCATGTGTGCGCCACATTGGCTATAAGCCACCTGCCAACTCACTACTCTCAACCTTTCACCTGGCCCGCCCCCACACCCGCCCGCAGAGATAGAATGCATAAGCCTATCTGCGCCCAGCACAAGCATGTAGTGTAATAGTGGTATATCCAGATGAAGGGGAGATGACAAAGGGAGCACAGCTCCAGAGAAAACACCACTTAGTGGCCTCCAGCACCGATGACGATAAGCTGGCCAAGGTTGGCGATGAGGTTGGTCACGCCGTTGAGGTTGCCCTCGACCGCGGGGCCAGAGCCCTCGATAATAGCCGTCTGGTTCTTGGCCGAGGCGACGGGAGGAGGGGCAATGGGGGCGGTAGCGTTGGGGAAGGTGCTGTTGGCGCCGAGGGTCACGTTGCCGCTGATGGTAGCGTTGGGGACAACCGAGCTGGAGGGAAGCAGCGAGGACGAGGTGCTGGAAGCGCTGGCCGACTGGGAGGACGACGAAGCGGCCTGCGAGGACGTGGTAGAGGACTCGGGCGCGGGAGTAGACGTCGTGGTAGCCTCAGTGCTGGGAGGGGGAGGAGGGGCCTCGGTCGTCGTGGGCTCCGGGGGCGGGGTCCAGGTCGACGTGGGAGGAGGGGGAGGGGGAGGAGGAGGGGGAGGGGGCGGGGGAGGCGAGGGGGAGGGCTTGGGCTCTTCCTTTGGCGGCTCGGGCGAGCCGCCGCCGCCGTCGAAGGACCAGCTCATGCGGAAGACACCAGCCGACTCAGGAGCGAAGCGGCGGAAGAGCGAGGGCGAGAGGTCGAGGTCGCCGTAGCTGCAGGTGGGGCACTCGTCGAGCACAGGGATGCCGCCGACGGTGACACCGTTGGCCGTGATGGTGAGCGTCTTGAAGCATTGGGGGCCGGGGTAGCCGCCGCCGTACTGGGCCGTGTTGAGGGCGACGAGGTAGTCCGAGTCCTTTGACCAGCCGCCTGTGGGGGTGAGTGTTTGCGTTCACTGCGCTGCGCTGCTTGCTGCGGGCATGTGTGTGCGCCCTGCGCCCCGCTGCCACTAATTACTCACCACAAGCACCGAGGCCGGTGTGGTAGAAGGTGGCAGTGCCTTGGAACGACTGGCGCTTCTCGAGCGCATGCGTGGCGTTGGGGCTCATGTCGCGCGCCTCGAGGGCCTCGTTCGAGAGGACGCGGGCGCGCTCGGTGTGCGCGCGGCGCTGGGCCTTGATGTGGCCGCTGGAGGCCGAGACGGTGCCGAGGGCCGCGAGCGCCGTGACAAAGGTGGAGACGAGCATGGCTGGCGCGGGGGCGGTGACACTGGCGATGTTTCTAACGTCGACAAGGGGCAATGGGGGGAGTCGGGCGGGGTAAAGACTGTGCAGACGTCGTGTCGAGGGCTCGAGGGGGCGAGCCGGCCTGTCGTCGCTGTCGAGCGAAAGATCAAGAAGGTCAGTGAGCAAGTGGTCAACCGAGATGTGGTGGTCTGTGTTGTGTTGTAGGTGGCCACCTGCGTCTGCAACGTTTGCTGCTGTCGTCGATCCAGCCAGGCCTGGGCGGTGAGTCCAGTCCAGCTCCTGCAGGCAGTCTGCAAAAGGGACAGAAAGAGGGTGCAAAGCTGCTACCACGGTAGCTCCCTTGTCCCGCCGGCAGGACGCGGTCGGTCTGACACGAGGGGGGGGGGGAGGGCAGCGTTGTCCCTCAGCTGCTGGGCCACAGACCAGCCGCCACCGCCTCTTGGCGGCGCGCTGGATTGCCTCTTTTGCAGTTACCGGCGCGCCGGCGTCCCGCGCAAAGTGTCGCGAGCCCTGAAGGAAACGTCGCCGGCGCGCGCGGCGCGTCGCGAGTTGGAGGCCCGGGATTTAAGGGCGAAACCGGTGACAACATGCATGGCGCTACAGTCAGTACGTGACGGCGCAGTGCCTTCACCTGTCCTGCACCCTACCGTACCTCTGCGTCCACTACCATCGACGTCGGGTTCGTTCACAAATGCGGGATATGAACGCCCCGAGCCCGCTATGCGTGCAGAGTAGCAATAGCAGCGAGCAGAGCAGGACGCAAAGGACGACGCGGGTTTGCGACAACACTCCCTCCTCTCCTCTGCTTTCCCGCCTACCACGCGCCCGAAGCTCAGGAATCGCCCGACAAAAAGTCGTCGGCCAAGCTGCTTGGCGCGCGGCGGCCAAGAGCGCGCGTTGGGCGTGCGTCAGGCCGTGTTTGTCTTGCAGGACACAACAACACGGCCGAGGCCTCGTTTTGGTGCGCTGGTACTGCCGCGCTGCTGCTTTGGGCGATCGTTGCGTACATTGCTGCATGAGATGAGCATGGGCGTCGGGGATGGCTGCATCGCGGCCTCGGCCTTGCTTGGTGGTCGGACAAGACAGACGGCAAGGGGTGCTTAAGCTTGGCTGGCTTAGCCTTTGCACGTCGAATCCTACAGCACCGGTGCGCACCGGCGGGCGACGAAGGCCACGCGAGTATACTCCCGCGACATCCAAGAAACACACCATGCTCTGCCTGACGTGTCTTTCGCCACTCGTGGTGCGTTTCTCGCCAGAGCCACCGACGCATTCTGCACGAACATGACCGGGAAACACACACAGAGGCGATTTCGCAACCCCCCCCCCGCCATTTGATTCCAGACCACAGGCAGCAGAGATATCCATACAACCAAAACGTAGAAGCCGTTGTCTAACTACCGCTCGGCATCGAGCGGCCCGTCGCCACGCCGGCCGGGCTGCCGGGCGGCGGGCCGGCAGTCGTCGCGTTGCACTCGGGCGCCCAGATGCCGTAGATGCCTGTCGTGACGTAGAAGTCGGCGACGTAGCACCCGTCCGGGGTGAGGTTCCACACGTAGTTGGACGCGATGACCATGCCGCGGCGCTGGCACACGATGCGGATCGTGTCGGTGCTTTTGTATTGCTTGACAGCGCGGAACGTCGTCGCCGGCCCGAGCCGGCAGTTGAGGTTGTTTTCTTTCAGCGGGAATGCGGTCGTGTTGGGCGACGTAAAGTCGGCGTAGTAGGCGTTGACCGTCGTGAGCGCGAGCGCGAGCGCGGCGACGAGCAGGACGAGCAGGCGCATCGCGGTAGTGAGGTCAGCGGTGGGGTGGGCGGTTGAGACGAGCGACTGACAATACTGTTCTTCTGCTGACTACATACTCTTCGACTCGTGCCGGAGTAGCACGCTCAGCGGCACGCTCTGCGCCTCTGCGCGTTCTGCATGATCTTCTTGCCCCTCTTCCTACGCCGCAGTTTGCGCGACGCCGGCGCCGCGACACGCCAGGGGGCCGCCGGGGGGCATGTTTGTGATCGCTAACGTCGTCTTGCACCCCTGCCTTCTCCTCTGCTCAGCTTACGCCACACAGCTCTGGACTCTAGGAAAGCTTGTGATCCCGCGTTCGGATCAAGATTGCATACACCGCGGCCCTGTGGCAGCCGACACGCAGTTGCGCGCAACAGGCCCAAGAGGCGATTACGACAATTAAGGTGCACCCCCAGTGGCGTTTCAGAGTCTGCCACTTCATTCTCTGGCGCTCGCGTCGCGGCCCTGCCGGCCTGTTTCGAGGGTACGTCGCACGTCGCAGAACTATTTGGTTCGCTGCTCGTTCTTGGGTGCGTGCCCGCCAGCCAGTGCGGGCGAGCTCGCTCGCTGAGCTCCCCCCTCGGCCCGGTATGTGATGCAAACGTCGAGCAAGCGCACCTCTCCATCGCCAACAACACGACGACGATGAGCTCCCTCGCTGTCCTGCTGGCGGCGCTCGCGCTCGCCGCGCAAGCACACGCATACACCACGACACTGTGGTTCAACCTCACCCTCGACGCCGTGTCGCCCTTGCTGAGCTTCTACCCGCCCGAGCAGGCAGCGGGCACGACCACAAAATGGACGACGGCGTGGACGAACGCGACGTGGTCGGCGGCGTCGCGCGTCGGCGCGGGCGCGCCGTACCGCTGGATCGAGAGCGACGCGCTGGTCGAGCGCGCGGCCGTGTCCTGGCGCTTTCCAGCGACCGCGTTCTACGTGCGCGGCGGGGTGGGGTCCGCACCGTCGTCGGCCCTCGTGGACGGCAAGCAGCAGACGCTCAACGCCGCCGTCGGCGCTGGTAACATGTCCACCGCGCTCCCGAGCCTCGTACGCATGCCCTGGGCCGCAAGCAACGTCACGTACCAGGCCGCCGGGGGGATTCTGCTCGTTGACAGCGTGACCCTCACCACGGGGATCATGAGCGATGCGTGAGTGGCGAAAAGGGGCTCAGGAGCTGACGACAGCGCGAGCTGGGAGGACATTGCGCCGAATACCACGACGCTGGAGCAGGCAGGTGGTAACAGTGAGCTAGCGCGAGTACTGGCCACCTCGCTGACATGCAGGCACCCTCGCCCCAGGAGCAAGCTTCACCATTTCCATCCCGCCGTCGACGGCGTTCGTCGCGCTGAACGGCAGCGTCTCGCCGTCGGGCGGCACACTGCTCGCCGCGCTCGACCCGCCGCCGCCGGCCTGGATCGCCGACGGCCCGACGGCGCGGCTGCCGACCGCGAACCCGTGGCACGCAAACACGACGCTCTTCGCGTCCATCCTCGACCCGGGCGTGGGCTACGTCCTGCGCCTGTCGGCCGCCGCCGACGGCGCGGTCGCGCTCTCGACGCTCTCGTACTACGCCGGCAGCGCGTAAGTGTCCCCCCAGCTGCTGCTCGCTGACAGCAGCAACGTGACCGGCGGGACAGAGTTCAACGCCACGCCCAACATCGGGCCAGAGCCGGGGTCGACGAACCCGCCGGACGGTGCCGCAAGCGCAGGCGCGAGCGCCAGCACAAAGCCCAAAACCGGCGCCATCGCGGGCGGCGTCGTTGGTGGCGTGCTCGGCCTGGCGCTGCTCGCCGGCCTGGCGTTCTTCCTTGTCCGCCGCCGCCGCCGCCGCCCGCCGCCCTCCGAGCCGGAGAAGATGCTCGTTGACGACGCGCCGCCCGAGACCGACACGCCGGTCACGCCCTTCATCGACACGAAGATCGTCGCGGCCGACTACTTCTCCAAGGACACCAAGGCGCCTGTGCCTGACCCGTCGCCGACCGACTCCGACGGGTCCTGGGCGGCCGGCACGCTGAGCGCCATCGCGCGCGCGCGTCCCGCCAGCGCGCTGCCCCCGGGCCGAGGTGGCGCGCCCAACTCGGCGCTGTCGTCTCCGCTCGATGGCACGGCAGCCTCGCTGCCCTCGCCACTCGAGCACTCCGCGCTGTCGTCCCCCCTCGACCCCGAGCTCGATGCCGGCCCGCTGCTCGAGCGCCCGCCGCCGACGTACAACCCCGCGTGGGAGGGCCAGGCGGGTGAGGCGGGCCCCAGCTCGCGCGCGCTGCCACCCCCGCCTGCCGATGCAGCTGGCAAGAACGTCCGCACGCTCCCCACCCCGCCGGGGGCGGGCGCGGAGGACGCGCGCAAGCGGTCGTACAACGACATGAAGGCGGCGCTGATTAAGGGTTAGGGATAATGCATGTAATTGGACTTGGCGGCGTGGCAGGTGTGGCATTGCATGACCTCATGGCGGTCAGTCGTTGATCAGCTGAGCGTGTCAAAGCGCACTGTTCGACGCCGAGGAATGTAGCCTGCTCGGCGTCGAGGCAAGGCAGGCTGCTGCATAAAACCGCGTAGCCAGCTGCACGCAGCAACACCGCACCCACCAACTGACCATGGCCACAAGCACACCCACGCCCCAGCGCTACGTGACAGGGCACAGCCCGACCGGCCGCTCGGCAATCACCTCGTCGGGCCCGGTATCCTTCGTGCCGGCAGGACGTGGCGGGTCCACGATGGCCGTGAGCGTGGCCGCCGGCGCCGCTGGCTGACACCAGGTGCCGTGGGAGACGGGCTTCCCGGCCGCATGTGACGGCGGCGACGCGCAGCGCGACGGCGCGGCAGGCCCGCTGCACGCGCCGCACGGGACGACGGGGCGCTTCGTGACCCTCGCGCCGGGGGAGCGTTCACCGATGCACCGCACGCCAACGGTGGACTACGGTGGGTGGAGATCCGGCGGACGCACAGCTGCTCACCCCCAGTCGTCGTGCTCGCTGGCCGCGTGACCCTGCTCCTCGAGGACGGCGCGGCTGACCTGCACGCGGGCGACGTCGCGATCCAGCGCGGCACGCGGCACGGGTGGCACAACCGCTCGCCCAACACCCCGACGACCTTCTTCGCCGTCATGGTGAGCGCGGTCTTGCCTTCTGTCGACGGCGCGCAGCTCGGCGCCGAGCTGCCGCGCGCATGGCGCGGCGCCGGCAGTATGTGAGGGAAGGGAGACCTGCGGCGACCTGCGGCCCGCAGTCGGGCCATTGATGAACGCGCGTGTCGAGCCAGCTGCGCGGGGGTTCGCGTCAGGCATCAGCGCAGAGAGTGAGAGTCAGGAGAGTCAGTACCACCAGCACCGCGCCCGCCCAGCACGCCCCCGCAGCCGCGGTGGAGCCGGCATCGACCACGTCGCCTGTCGATGCGACACACACTGCTCCTGTACCCCGCTCTCGTCGGCCTGTCTCACACTGACGACACGACGCGCGCGCTCGCGTCTTGCTCAGGGGACGGCGGGCGCGGTGACTCCCTGCGACGCAGCTTGAACCGCGGAACACCGCTGCGAGGGTATAAGTGGTTAGTTTGTCTCTTTCTTGTTGTTGAAGTGCACTTCTGCCACATCTGTCGCTCCGCCTTTCCTACCGCGGTGCAGGCCCCGCCACGGCTGTTATCCCCCACTGTAGCCGCCAAGGCGTGCTCTCGCTCCTGCACAATGCTCGCGCCGCAGCCTCCTTCCCTCCCCGCGTGCTACGTGCTTGCTCGAGATCACAAAGGCACACGACACGAGGGTTCACTTCGCTTCCCCAGTGGGGCCAGGCACCTAAAATCACGCACCGGCAGCCAACCGGCAGGGCTCCACTCTGCCAAACAATGCACATCCCAACCCCAACGCGCCGTATCGCTCGCTTGGGCATTACTGCGAGCGAGCAGTGCATGCGCCAATGATCATCAGCAGCAGCATGCACCAATAGTCATCAGCGGCAGCGAGGTCGGGGCCGACGGTGGTGCGGCTGGCTCGGCGCCCAGAGACAGGCCTACAGTGACGACGGCGGCCGCGCGCCATCGAGACGCATGGTCCTGTTCTTGGACTACGTCACCGTTCCTCCCTTCACTCGCCGGCAGGCCGACTTCGGGGATTCCGACGCCCTCGTCTTCCTCCTACGAGGCGCGCGCGCACCGCAGACTCGGAGGACGTCCTGGATCTCACGGCCGCGGATGTTGTTGCTGCCTGCGGCGCGAGTGCGACGAGTGTGCAGTCTGACTGTGGGAGGAAAGTGGGTGAACAATACCAACCCGCTCCACCCAGCGGCGCTTGACTCACTGCCCACTGCATGCGATCCAACATTCCACGCAAACGCCTTGATGCGGCCGGACTTGGGTGCATGGCGCGCCGTACGGCGGCCGTGTGCCAGGCCGTCGTTTGTGCAGTGCAGCACGCTGCGTTCCAGATCCAATGTTGTGGAAGCTGCGGCACGTATTAGGTCATGGGCTCGAGGAGCCGAGACAGCGACAGAGCGGCCCCGAGGGCAAGGGGTGGTGTGCCCTTGTTGGACAAACAAGTTTCCGACGGAAAGGGGGGCCGAGGCAGCAGGGTGGCCGGCCGAGGGCGCACTGGCGCACTGGCGCCGCATGACGACGCTCCTTGTTTGGCCCACGAGAAAAAGGGAATCAATGAAAATTTAATCGACGCATTAGAAAAAAACCGCGGCCGAATATACCAATTTCTAATGCGACTAGCAGAGTCATGGGCAAGGGGGAGGTGTTTTGACCCCGCTCGTCACCGACGGCCGCTTGGTGCACGCGCGGGCTGCAAGGGTTTTGCCCGTTGGAGGCTGCAGGCAGGCCGCGTGCGCGCGCGCGCTCTTCTGCACCGCTGCCGCCGCCGCCGCCGCCGCCGCCGCCGCTTCCGGGTCTCGCAGCAGCCTGGAATAGGGGCGCGCAGCAGCAGCAGCATGTAGCATGCAGCAGGATTTACAAGTGGGGAGCGCGCGCATGTGTACAGTTTGCGGTGCAATCTCGCTCTGTACAGTTACGCGGCGAAACGGCCAAACGCCCCCCAATAACCCACCACTAGCCACCACACTGGTTCCCTTCGCATCTCACTTCGGCCTCGGCCTCATTGCTCTTCTTGCACTTCTTAATCATTGCACACACTCGCGCACCCGCCGAGCCGCCCCACCCCCCCTCACACCCTCCCACTCGACAGCTTTGCAGTAGGCTTGATCGCCATCACTGCACCCCACATACACGCGTCTCCCACCCTCGCCCTCACACCCCCGCCGCACTCGCACGCGCACCGCCCCTTGCCGTCCCAAACGCCGCCCGCCCGCCCCGCGCCGCCGCCATCGCAGCTCCCGGTCAGCCCTGCCTGTTACAGATTAACTGCAGCACCAGCAGCCACCACCGTACGCCCACTGTCGCTCCACCGGCACACCGCAGCGTCCACCACGGCCACCGCAGCACCGATCGCAGCCGCCGCCACCGCGTTATCCAGCAGCAGCGAATGATCGCAGCAATCTAAGCAAGTTTGCACAACCCACTCCAAGTCACCGCCTTCCCTTCCCTCGACCCCCGCACGGGCGCCCCCAGTTACACCGCGCACCCTGCCACCAAGACTCTTGTCAACTTCTCAACATCTCCCACACTACCCACCCACCCACCCACACACATCTCCCACACTCCACCACCGCTCCCAACCCGATGTCCGCTAGAAGCCACCGCGGCAGCGGCTCAAAATCGTCGTCGTCGCGCGCGCGTCGAGCTGCGCTCATCATCGCCGTGCTCATCACCCTCTTCCTCCTCGGCACGGTTATCGTCCTCTCAAGCATCTCATACTACCTTCGCATCCCACTCGAGGCCTACCTCACCGAAAACGAGGTGCCATGGAGGCCCCAGGACGTAATCAAGCCATTAATAGGTTCGGAAGACGAAGTCGGACCGCCCATTCACTGGGACGACGTCACGGCTTCTCAAGGCGTCCCCACCACACATGACGGCCGATCCGATGCGATTGAGATCACCGACACCACCGACTACGAGCACAGCGCAGCCTCCGACTCGCCCTCGACCCCTGATGAGACGGCCAACGACGGCGTCTGGGGTATCGACGGCAAGGGCAGCGGTGGCTACTGGATGCGTGAAGGCTGGGACGGCAAGGTTGAAAACACCGCCTCCTGGGAGCACCTCTACAACGTGACAGTCAGGTAAGTCGCGGGTTCTCGAGCGCCCTTCTTGTACCCCTGTCGCTGATCATCTTACCAGACCTGGCGAGAAGGCGCCGCGCATCATTCACCAGACATGGAAGTCGGACACGCTCCCCAAGAAGTGGCAAAAGTCGTGGAGGGAGTGCCGCGAGGGAATGCAGGACTACGAGTACATGCTCTGGACCGACGAGCTGTCTCTCCAGTTTGTCAAGACGCACTACCCCGCATTCCTTCCCATGTTTGAGGGATACCAGTACCCCATCCAGCGCGCTGACTCGATCCGCTACTTTGTTCTCCACCACTTTGGAGGCATCTACATGGATCTCGACATGGGCTGCCGCCGCCGCATGGACCCTCTGCTCAAGGGTGACTGGGAGGTCCTTCTCCCCGTTACCAAGCCCGTGGGCGTCTCCAACGACCTGATCGTCTCGTCGCCCAAGTCCGACTTCATGACTCAGACAGTCCACGGTCTGCCGGGCTTTGACCACAACTGGATCATCAACTACCCGACCGTCATGTTCACGACTGGACCCATGTTCCTTTCCTCCATGTACGCCATGTACTCGGGCCGTCACCCGACGACGGACGCTCACCCCCATGCCGACGTGCGCATCCTTCCCACGTCGCTGTATGGCAAGAACGCCATCAAGTCGCAAGTGCCGCACTCGTTTTTCTCCCACTTCTACGGCTCTTCGTGGCACGACGGCGACGCTGGTTTCATCACCTTCCTGGCGACGTCTGGCCGTGGCCTCATGGTTGTCGGTGCCATCGTTGTGGTGTTGCTCGCCATCAGACTTGTCTGCGCTAAGCTCTTCCCCACGACCTCCCTTTACGGCATGCTTTGGCCCAAGAATAACGCCCAGTACCAGGCCCTTCCGGTGCTCAACGACATTCACATGGGCACCGGCTCTGGTAGGACGACGCCTTCTTCGAGCATGTTTGGGTCGGGCCCCGGGTCGCCAACCTACGAGTCTGGGCAGCCCCAATTTGGCGGTGCGCTTCGCCGCGCCGGCAACATTCTGCTCGCTGCGCCTGCCACTCTGCTGTCGTCGTCGTCTGGCGGTGACCGCAGAAGACAGCGCGGCTGGCTGTACTTTGCGCCGACCATGTTCCAGCCCCAGCAGACTGGCCGCAGGAGGACAGCCTCTGAAGCGTCGCAGCTTCCTCCCCGCCGCACGCTCGGCAGACGCGAGCAGCCGCCACCGTACGAGTCGGCCACCGCCAACGACGACGACGGTATGGGCGAGGTTGACGCCTTCCTCAAGCGCGAAACTAGCTAGATTGCTTGATCGCGAGTATAGAACCACGACCACCTGCAATTCTAATCATCGTGTTGTTTTCTCTGGTCACGAAACGAAACAAGACGACGACTCCTCTCACCGTACTTAGTACCCCCACTCTGGCACTGGCGTGCTTGTAGACAATGATGTATCAGTAGCACTAGGCGGTGGGTGGGATGGGCGGGGTGATGGGTGGCAACGGGTTGGCGTGGTCGGTGGCGAAGTTGTGGCTGTGGATGTGAGTGGCGTGCGGCTTGGCGGGGCGAGAATACAGCTCTGCTTTCAGCCCGGAGTCCTGCTTTATATCTCTGCATGGTCCCTACCTTGGAGTCCACAGCTCCTCAAGTAGCCCAAGAGCATGCACCGCTAGCCCTCAGGTCATGCATGACACGACGATGACGAGGTCGAACGACTACTGACTTCAGTGGCTGACCTGACTGCCCTGGAGTGGCGACTGGAAGTCGACAATAGTGGAGTCACGTGATGACCACCAAAAGTTGAACTTGACTGTTCAGTGTTGTCGAGATCACAGTCGGAAGCCACACACACACACACACCAGAATGACCGAGCCAGCACCAAAATCAAGAAAGCTGCGGCTCGCCGCCGTGCGCAAGGCCGGCGGGCTGCGGCGCAAGACGAAAAAGGCCGCAGCGAAGAAGGACGCCGAGGAGCCAGCTGCGGCGCCAGCACCCCGGCGCCGCATCGCGCGCGACGACCTGCCGTGGAAGAAGGTCAACACGTCCATCCTGCCTGGGATGGACGGCGGCGGGGGTATGATGATGCTCGAGGAGCTGGACGGCGTCGCGATCGAGTGGGAGGAGGACGGGCGCGGCGGGCGCACCGCGCGGTTTGTGGTGAGCAGGGCGGGGTCGGGCATACGGGAGGGAGCTCGCTGACGCGACCAGGAGAGCAGCAAGAAGGCCAAGGGCAAGGCTGCGGCATTGTCGGAAGCAGCTGACGAGGCCGAGGACGAGGACGAGGAGGACGAGGCGGCCGATGAAGACTCCGCCGACGCCGACAACTTCCCCGAGTTCTCAGGCTTCGCCGCCTCCGACCTCGACGACGAGGACGACGAGAGTGACGCCGCCGTGCCCCCCGAGCCGGCGTTCAACGACGCGCTCCTACCCGCATGGGAGGGCGTGCCGATTCACACGGCGCTCAAGCGCGCCATGGTCGCGCTCGACTTCAGCAAGCCGACCGAGATCCAGCGGCGTGCTGTCCCCGACGGCCTGGGCGGCCGCGACGTCGTCGGCGTCGCCGAGACTGTGCGTGAACTGAACAGCATTTGAGACAACGCCGCCGCTAACACACCCCAGGGCTCGGGCAAGACGCTCGCGTACTCGCTCCCCATCCTCTCGTACCTCCTTCGCCGGCCGGCGCCGCGCGCGGGCGTGCGCAGGCCGCTGTCGGCGCTCGTGCTCTGCCCGACGCGCGAGCTCGCGATCCAGGTCAACGACCACCTGTCCAAGGTGCTGAGCTATGCGCTGGGCAGCGAGGACGACGAGGAGGAGGACGACGACGACGAAGAAGACGACAAGGCCGAGAAGAGCAAGAAGCCGCCGCGCATCTCGATTGGTACTGTTGTCGGCGGCCTCTCGGCTCACAAGCAGAAGCGCATCCTCGCGCGCGGGTGCGACGTGCTCGTCGCGACACCGGGACGCCTGTGGGACCTGATCAAGACGGACGACGTGCTGGCCGCCAGCGTGCGCGCGCTGCGCTTCCTCGTCATCGACGAGGCGGACCGCATGATCGAGACTGGGCATTTCGCCGAGCTCGAGAGCATCGTCAAGCTCACGCAGCGCAACTTTACGCCCGATGGGGGCGAGTACGACGACGACCCGACGTTTGCCAACACGGCCACCGTGCTCGAGGACACGGACGCGCGCGACGACATGCAGACGTTTGTGTTTTCCGCCACGCTCTCAAAAGACCTGCAGCAGAACCTCAAGAAGCGCCGCCGCTCCAAGCCCAAGGGCAAAAAAGCAAGCGCGCTCGAGGACCTGGTGGAGAAGCTCGACTTCCGCGACGAGGCGCCGCTCGTCATCGACCTGTCGCCCGAGGGCGGGCTCGTCAAGACGCTGCGCGAGAGCATGATCGAGTGTGTGGTCTCCGACAAGGACCTGTACCTGTACTACTTTTTGCTGCGGTACCCGGGCCGCTCGCTCGTGTTCACGGGCAGCATTGACGGCATCCGGCGCCTGATCCCGTTGTTCGAGCAGCTCCAGGTGCCCGTGTACCCGCTGCACTCGCAGCTGCAGCAGAAGCAGCGCCTCAAGAACCTGGAGCGGTTCAAGGCCGCGTCGAACGGCGTGCTGATCGCGACCGACGTCGCTGCGCGTGGGCTGGATATCCCGCATGTCGACCATGTCGTGCACTTCAACCTCCCGCGCACGGCCGACGCGTACGTCCACCGCTCGGGGCGTACCGCGCGTGCCCAGAACCCGGGCTTTGCGCTGCAGCTCGTCTCGCCCGAGGACAAGGCGGTGCAGCGCGCGCTCCTGCGCTCCCTGGGGCGCGACGCGCCGCCGCCCGAGCTCGCGATCGAGGGCGGCTTCATGCCCAAGCTCAAGGAGCGCATCGCGCTCGCGCGCGAGATTGAAAAGGCGCAGCACGCTGTCAAGAAGGACAACCACGACAAGAACTGGCTGCGCGAGGCCGCCGAGGCGATGGACATTGACATCGACCCCGAGCTCCTGAGCGAGGGCGACGACGACCCCGACGCGCCTGTCGCGCGCAAGGGACGGAACAAGAAGGCAGACAAGGTGCCCGCGCTCAAGGCCAAGCTCGCCGCGCTGCTCGCCCAGCCGCTCGTCGCGCGCGGCGTGTCGGCACGCTACCCCACCGCCGGGTCGCGCGTCATCGTCGACGACGTCCTCAACAACACGGCACACGGCACCATGCTTGGCGCCGGCACGCTTTCGGCCTACGACCAGATGGAGGGCGCAAAGGGCAAGGTCATCAAGCCCAAGCGCAAGGCCGAGCCCGCCAAGAAGCAGGAAGGCCACCGCGAGCGTGGCGCCAAGCGCCAGCGCAAGTAGATCAAACGACGCACGCAGCATCCAACGCATTGGCATTGCTTGTACCATCATGTTTACTAGACTTTTTTAAGATGCATGGGTCGCATCTTGTTCATGAGGGGAAGAGCTAGGAGCTAGGGAGCTAGGAAGCGAGGAGAGAGATGAGGATGGGATGGGAGGTGGTGGGCATGGATGGGTCGTTACGGAAACGTGCGATTCATTATGGGTCGTGAAATGGTGAAAATATACTACAATACCCCTATAAATACATTGTCCGAGTTCAGCAGAGGGTCCACTGAAAGAGGGGACGCCGCGGTGACCAGAGAGGCCTTGCCGTCTTGACGACCAGCGTAGGAGGGTCGGTTTTGGGCCGTGTGTGGTGGTGGCCGCGGCAATGGTGGTGGGCTGGTGATGCCAGGCAGGCGCACGCGCTCACCCTATTCTGGCCTTGCATGCGTCGCGCTTGGCACGATGGCGGAGGAGCGCATCACTTCGCGCAAAGTTTTGCTTGCAGTCGGCGCACTCGAACGACTTTTCGTTCTTGTGCGTCGTCTGAGTGTGGCGGTCGCGGTCGTGTTTGCGCACAAAGCGGGCCTCGCTAAGAATGGTGGTCAGTCACCGCGCTTGCTTCATCATCCCGAGTTACTCACCACCACACATCAACTTCGCACTTGTAAGGCCGGTAGCCGATATGTGTGCGGACGTGGCTGTCGACCGCAGACTTGCGCATAAAGATGCGCTGGGCAGAGTCGGCGCACTCCTCAAACGAGCACTTGAAGTATTTGCTCTGCTTCTGCGCCGCCTTGTTAAACTCTGTGCCGATGGTGTAGCACCACCGGAAGCACGCGTCGACGACCGTGTCGTCGGTGGCGTACATCAGGCGTTCAATGAGCAAGTCCATGGCCGGCGTGGGGACCAGGGTGCCACGGGGGGTGCGGTTGAAAGCAGCACAGAACTCGTCAAAGGTCACTGGGACCATGTTTGCTGGTTGCGTCGCAACCGAGGTGCTTCGTCCAGTCAGGACGTTGGGGCCGCTAGGGCCGAGGTGGAGGATGCTCGACGAGGCTCCGCCAGGAAGAGTCGCTCCAGACGAGATGGCTGATGCAATCGCATCGGGCTTGTTCTTGTTCTTGCCCTTGGGTCCCGGCTTGAGGCACTGGCCTACGCGCTTGGACGAAACGCGCTTGCGCTGCTGCTGCTGCTGTTGCTGTTGCTGCTGCTGCTGTTGCTGCTGCTGCTGTTGTTGCTGCAACGTGACAGGGACCATTGTGTGCGCGGTAGGGGGCACTGGACGGCCGATGGCCATTGCTGGCGCGGGGCGGCCAATGGCAATCTGGCCGTAGTTGGGAGGGACACCAGGCTGGGTCTGCACATGCTCCTGGTATGGCGTCAAGGGCATGGCCGACGGCTGGTATGTGAAGTTTGTACCGATGGGCGGCGGTGGCGGCAGCTGCTGCTGGGGCTGGTAGATGCCACCAGCAGTTGCTGGGCGGCTGGTCACACCGCCAGGACCCTGTGGAACAGAGGTAGAGCGCAGCATCGCGCCAACGTTGGCCTGAGTGCCGAAGGCCAGCTCAGTGTCCGATGACCGTCGCAGGTGTGCCGGCTGCGGGCGGCCCATGCCAAAGCTGGGAGGGTTGTTACCAGCGTGCTGGGGATACGCCCTGAACTGCTGCTGCATGGGACGTCCACCCGGCATGATCGCCGAAGCTGACAAAGTGTGCTGGTGAGTCATGACGGGGCGAGACACGCCCATGCTGGGAGGAAGCGACGGTGCAACGGGTGGCTTAGGACCGTTCATGTTGGATGGCAGCGATGGCGTAGCAGGAGGCATGGGTGACTGCAGGGCAGGCGAGTGCAGTGTTGACGCAGTGGGCGGCGGAGCGTATGTAGAGGTCTCCTGCACGTTGCCGTACTGGAAGCCAAGAGCCGCCTGAGGGTGTTGCTGCTGCTGCTGTTGATGGGGTTGTTGCTGGTACTGCTGCTGTGGCTGCTGCGGCTGTTGCTGCTCCTGGTATTGCTGCTGCTGCACACACTGATTGACCTGCTGTGGGACAGTAGCCCACTGCACATCAGCAGGAGCAGAGCTGGGAGCCTCGGGAATGGTGGCCAGCGAGCTGTAGTTGCTGTACGTCCTTGTGTGCATGGTCGGCATCGAGGCGGCAGGGTTGGCAGGCATCTGATATGAGGAGAACTGGGCCTGCTGAGGGATAGGGGCCGACATTGGCGCCTCCAACGGCGATGCCTGGAGGAAGGGCGAGCCGGTGCTCTCATCCTGACTGGGCAAGATGATACCGCCAGACGACGCCGAGCGCTGCAGCACTCGCGGAACAGGCTGGTGCACTACGGGGATGTAGATCTCTGGCAACGAGCTCATGCGGCGGATACGCTTCGAGGGAGTCGTGCCGTCGTCCATCTCATCGTGCTTGCGAGTGGCACGCTTGGTGTGGGCAGAAGCCTTGGGAGTAGGGGTGGTGAACGCCTCATCTCCAGCTGGGCTGATACCAGAGGGAGCAAAGGTAGGAAGAGGGTTCGAGGGGATGACCTGCACAGGCATGGCCCAAACCGGCTCTGCCTCGCCTTCGTGGTCGGGATAAGATGCCATCTTGCCTGCAGCAACTTCCTTGAGGCGGGACGGGTTGATGGATCCAATCAGGGTAGAGTTTTGAGGCAACGAGGGAGTCTCGAGTGACGAGCCGCGCGATGAAGGAGTAAGCGTCGAGTCGAGGCCAATGTTGTCGAGGTTCTGCAGCCACTCTGACGAGTGCGAGCTGCCACTAAGGTCGCTCAAGCCAATCCCCTCGTAGGGGGGCGAGGACTCGGAGGAGTGGGAGAATTGGGGGAACTGCGAGCCGTAGTCAATGATCTGGGGCCTTGCAGGTGAGTCGGTGGTAGTGAACTGCTTGATGAAGTCCTCGACGTTGACGTCGTCAAACTTGTGCTGCTCTACACTCGACATCATCTGGAGGAAGGATGTTAGTCGTCATTATTGGCTGAGGTAAACAACTCACAGTGTCCAGGGTGAGCGATCGTCGAAAGGGAGTGTGATTGAACCGAGGAGGTAAACAGTGTCCGTAGAGGGATGCGGGAGTAGGAGAGTGGCGCTGTGCACAGAGCAGGTGCCAGTGGTAGCTACAGGAGGAGGGAGGGATGTGTGTTTAGAGCGGCAAACACTAGAGGAGGTTCAAGGTGGGCCGCAGTTGTTGGTTGGGCCGAGCGGAGGTGTTGTGTTTGTTATGCACAGCTGCACAGGGTAGATTATACACAGATGGTGTTGGGCGTTAGGTCGTTATGGTCGTATCAAAGCTTCATGAGGGCTTTGGTCGTTGGTAGAAGAGATGTGGGAGGCAAACAGATGGAGACCGGGATTGTTGTGTTGTTGTGTGTACCTCACAATCGGCCGTGGTTCCTTCCGTCTTGTTTGGTGTGGAAGGAACGGGGCAAGGAAGCTTGCGGGACTGTTTCCGCGGGGAGAGAAGGAAACGGAGCTGGCGCAAGACGGAGAGTGAGTGTGGACAGAGAAGACTGCGCCACACTACTTTGCGAGATGCTGGGGGAAGGGGGAGGGAGGGGAGGTTGATGATGAGGAAGAAGAGTGTGATGACTGTCGAGTGGCCCAGACGATTTAGGGGGTGGTGGGGAGGACCGGGACGGTATGGTGTGGGAGGGGAGCGGACAGAGGGAGGGGGAAGGGGGGAGGGTCAGCAGCTGAGGATGCAAGGGGGGTGGAGAAGCATGTTGCGTCGCAGCTGGCCAGGCTGTGGGTTGTTGTTGTCATTGTCGGCGGCAGCACCAGCAGCAGCAGCAGCAGCATGCAGCTGCCGCAGCCTGCCTGGGTCAGTCTCCAATGTTTGGGTTGCCGGTCTGTCGTCCGTCTGATTCAGGGTGCCTTGACCCATCTAGGGGTCGGGTAAGCGTACCGTCGCTCCCTTTGCAAGAGCTGCACGAGCTGCCACATTCCGCCTACAACAGATGTTGTTGAATCAGAATGCTAGGGCTGTGGTCTCAGGGACAAGGTTTCATACCTTTTTTTTCCAAGCAAGCACCAGGGCCCAGAATCCCACTTGGCGCGTGCAGCCAGTCACTGCGCGTAGGGCGCGCGCATGTCGCTCCTGCATTCTGCTGCGGTCGCCGTCGCTCTCGCTCGTTGCCGTCGCCGCCGCCGCTGCCAGTGCCCTCGTCACCCTCACCACCACCCCCCAGTTGGTCCTCAGGGTCAGGACCATTGGGGGTCGTCGTTTCCAAAGAGCGTCTGTCAACAGCTACAAACCCACAGACGCCAACATGACCAGGGGACGCCAGCATGCTCCCACCTGCCGAATGGGGCCAAGCCCATGCCTATTCTATTGGACACGATGGCACAAGCGCTCGCCCATCCCATTGTTGGCTAGGAGCACGTCCCAAAAGTCGATATACGTGACCGCCCCGTTCCTTGCCGACGAGAATGAGAAAGCCAAACGTCCATTGATCATTGATGATCGCACCACGCCGTGAATAGCTCCCCAGCCCAAGCTCCACCTTCACGACAAGGGACGAGAGCCTCCTTGATGCTTTCGATCCTCATTGCCGACAGCAGCGAGGACGAGTGCATGCCGGATGAATCACCATAGCAATAAACTCGTCACGGAACCCATGTGACGGGGATGAAACATGCGTTCCTCATATTCCAGGCCGGGCTCGACACTGGAGCATGCTGCAGAGCTAGAATGTTCTCACGACCATATGAGCATCCGGTCCCAACTGACGCTACGCATGCTGGCAAGGAGCGTGATCCGCATGCCCGTACCGCGCTGACCAGTCAGGTGTGCCTACGTAGTTTGCACCGCCGTGTTGCCGCCCAGGCTGACTGCCCTTGTGGTGGTGGTGTGTGGGGCGTCAAGTAGGCGCTCTGGTTGCCATGCCGTTTGGCCAACAAAAAAGAAATCACTCGCGTCGAAAGCGCCACAACGGACTCAATCCCCGGGAAATTGAGTTTTAACGCCGTGGCCTGGCGCTCCGGGCCAGGACAGTTACGAGTGCCTTGCTAGGGCTTTTTAGGGACCGGGCTGTGGGAGTTTGAGCGGTGAGGTGGGCGGCAGTGTCGGCAGCGGCAACAGTATTGGGGACAAACACTGAAGGGCGTCAATTGGCCGGCGAAATTCGATTCCAATTCCACTGTATGATGGACGACGACGACGGACGGCGACGACGACCGTGAGAGAATTGGCACAGTCTGTCGATTGCAACAACGTGGCGAGCGGGGTCAATTTCCGACTAGCCCCAAAGGCGCGCAAAGTGCCCCGCTAGTTAGGCGCTTGTGGCCCGACGGGCGCATTCTAGCCCCATTCAAGCAGCAACGCGGCCGGCGCCACGACCACCACCACACCCACCAACTGCCAGCTCACACACCCACCCACCGAGGTGCCCCACCCCCGCAACCCCGGACTGGTCAACATCGACGACACACACACCCGCGTCCGTGTGACAACTTTTGCTCTCTCCGTGACATCCTCGGCCCCTCACACCCAACACACCCCGCAATGAGCACAATCGACGCTCTCATAGACCCAAGTCTGCGCACCGACCCCCACGCAGCCCGCGGCACAGGCGGGGTCAAGCGCAAGGGTCGCGGAGCAGCTGCTGCTGCCCCCGCAACAGCAGCCTCGTCCTCGGCCACCAACGACACGACGCCGCGCACGCGCTTGACACGCAGACAGGCAGCGGCGGCAGCAGCTGTCTCTGCTTCTGATGCACCCCGCACCTCACCCGGACGCTCGGCCGCGGATGCGAGAGAACCAGCCCGTGGGGAGGAGGAAAACCGCTACGAGTGGGCATCGTCGTCCAGAGATAACGCGTCGACAGTGAGTCGCTCCCTGTGTCCCGGTGGTAGCTGGGATCATGCTGACGCGCGTCTAGAAACGCTCGCGACGCTTGTCGCCGTCGCGCGACCGCTCAACAGCGGCGTCGGCGGATGACCAGTGGGCGCCGAAAGGGCCTTCCTCGCACCCGGGTTCGGTAAACGGCGCAATTGGCGGAATGGACAACCTGGCCGCTGCAGCCGCTGCCGCGCACCAGTCCCCACCTGTACGTGTCATGCATGCTGCCGCAATGCACACGATTGCTGACCCACACACCAGGCGTCCATCACTGCAGCCGCCATCGCGGCGACCGGCATCACAAGACGACCATATCCGTACGGCCTCACGCCGTTCAGGTATCCCTGCCTCACGCCGCACATGCCCCCACCGCCACCTGGGGACCCGGCCAACCCCACCTTCCATGCGTTTGATCCAAACGAGCCAACCACAAGCCACTCGGTGACGTCTGCGTCCTCGGTGTCGTCGCCGCCGAGCGTGAGCACGCGACCCTCGTCTTCAGGTCTGGGAGTGGGGGTGCCGTATCAGAGCCTGTCGACGCTCCTGGCCGCCTCGGATTCGCTGTCGCGGTCGCGCCATCACTCTGCCTCGGCACCTGGTAGCCGGCCCCTCTCGTCAAGCTCGCGTCATGCATCAGGCAGCGGGGCCGCCGCACGACGATAGCGCGCTACGCTAGCGAGACGACCTGCGAGGCGGCGCCATGACGACGGACGACGATTGGAGGGACGGATGATAGGCGACCGCCGCCGCCGCATGATGAGCGCGGCAACTTGGCGGGCCCTGTCCATGTGGACACAGTGGGTAAAGTCTGTGAGGTTG
Source organism: Vanrija sp. TS_01 (assembly GCA_026725045.1). Taxonomy (NCBI): domain Eukaryota; kingdom Fungi; phylum Basidiomycota; class Tremellomycetes; order Trichosporonales; family Trichosporonaceae; genus Vanrija; species Vanrija sp. TS_01. The sequence goes on from JAPKIE010000031.1 coordinate 126,682, forward strand.
CGTGCGCTGCTAGGCAGAACAGTGGGCAAGGGTGCTGCAGGGACTGTGTACTGGTTAAGTTTAGTCCTACAGGGCTTGTATGCAAGGGCCGAGTCTTGTCGCCTGTGACTGTGTGATCCGCAACGAGGGTTAATGCTCAAAATGGGGATTTGATCCCGCTGGTAATGGGCCACAGATTTTGTAAACTTGCAAGGTTGCTATTTGAATGACGTCTTTGTGCCACCCGAATTTCATTTGACTACCCTAGGTCATCCGGGAGCCCACAACGCCATCATTCAACCGCAAGAGGCCTCGTCTACCTCTCTCTACAGCCGCCGCGGCATCCTCACATCCCACTCACTCTCTCGATTCCACGACTCGGTCACGCATCGCTCCAGTCGCCGTCGAGAACTCAGACACAACGCCGACAGCTCCTCGCCCACGCCGACGCCGCCGCTGCAACGACTCGCCCGTCGAACCCTTGGCCGTCTCCACGTGCGCTAGTGTGGAGATCTTGTCTCTCCACCCAGCCCAGCCCTGTCCTCGCAGCACACAACACCCGGCAGTGTAGACCACGACCCGGCTTGCATCTACGCCCACACACACAACACATAATCTTGACTAACTGCCCATCATGTAAGTCGTCTGGTGGCTGCCGCACGTCAGCCCGCCCACTGGGCCGCGTCGCCGAGCACGTTCTTCCTGTCATCGCCGAAGCCGCTCACACGCCATCAGGAACTACGTCCAGCTCGAGAAGCTCGGCGAAGGAACGTATGCGACCGTCTACAAGGTTCGTCCAAGCCGGACCCGCGACACAGCTGACGCCGCAGGGCCGGTCTCGTACAACGTCCGAGATTGTTGCGCTCAAGGAGATCCACCTTGACGCCGAGGAGGGTACGCCGTCGACGGCAATCCGAGAGATCAGCTTGATGAAGGGTGGGCAGAGCCGCTGGCTCATGAGAGCCGCAGTCTAACCGGCACAGAGCTCAAGCACGTCAACATTGTCCGCCTCCACGACGTCATCCACACCGAGAGCAAGCTCGTGCTCATCTTCGAGGTGAGCGGCCGGGCACGGCCAGCACTGACACGCGCAGTACTGTGAGCAGGATCTGAAGCGGTACATGGACACACACGGCGACCGCGGCGCTCTCCCCTTGAACACGGTCAAGAACTTCACCTACCAGCTTCTCAACGTGAGTTGGAGTGCGTTTCGCCGCTGACGACAACAGGGTATCTCCTTTTGCCACGCCAACCGTGTGCTCCACCGTGATTTGAAGCCCCAGAACCTGCTCATCAACCGCCGTGGCGAGCTCAAGATCGGCGACTTTGGCCTTGCCCGCGCGTTTGGCGTCCCCGTCAACACGTTCAGTAATGAGGTGGGTGGTCAACTGCTCCTGCCGTACCCGCTAACAGCCAGGTCGTCACGCTGTGGTACCGTGCCCCCGACGTGCTCCTCGGATCAAGGACGTACAGCACGAGCATCGACATCTGGAGTGTGGGCTGCATGTGAGTGGCCTGGCTGTGATGTGCGCTACTGACGCGTAGCTTCGCCGAGATGATCACCGGCTACCCCCTGTTCCGTGGCCGTGACAACAACGACCAGCTTGTCCAGATCATGAAGATTGTTGGCACACCATCTGATGCCACGCTGCAACAGATCAAGATCAACTCTGTGCGTGGCCTGCTGTTGCCCTGGCTCTTGTGCTGACCCCCGCAGCCTGAGATCCAGCTCAAGCAGCCACTGAGCAAGCACCCCAAGCAACCTCTGCACTCGATTGTGCCCAAAGCCCCACGAGATGGTAAGCCTCACGTCAGCTTTGAAGAAAGCTCACACGCCAGCGATCAACCTCCTCGAGCACCTCCTCCAGTTTGAGCCCAACCGCCGATACGACGCCCAGGAGGCGCTCAACCACCCATACTTCACCTCGGCGCCGATCCAGCCTCCGTCTATCCCTCCGTCTGTCTCGTCCTCAACTGCGTCCCTCGCACTGCCGCCTCGGGTCGCGGCCCGCGCATCCCAGGCCTCGGCTGCCGTTCAGGCGCAGCAGCAGCAGCAGGCGGCTCAACAGCAGCAGGCGGCTCAGCAGCAGCAGCAGGCCCAGGCGGCGCAGCTCGCTGCTCAACAGCAGCAGCAGCAGCAGTACAACCTGATGCTTGCGCAGCAGCGCCAGCAGCAGCAGGCGGGGTACTATGGTAGGTGACATGAATTGATGGGCGAATTATGCTCACAAGTCAGCCGACCCCAATATCCAGGCGCAGGCAGCCGCCCAGATGCAGCTCGCGCAGGCGCAGGCTCAGGCCCAAGCGCAGGCGCAGGCTCAGGCGCATGCCCAGGCGCAAGCACAGGCGCAGGCTCAGGCGAGTATGGACCCGAACGTAAGGAGAGGGTTGCAGTGTGGACGGGGCTGACGATCGCGCACAGCAGCAGGGCTACTACATGAACCCGAACGACGGAAGGTACTGATCGGCCCGAGTGGCCCGTACGCGCATTCATGATCTTGGTGAACGAGCATGGGAGGGAGGGATGTTAGAGATTCCATAGTACTAGGCATGCAGCGGCATGGCACATGCCCCTCGGGTAGCTGCTGACAGATAATCGTGATACATGCTGTGAACTGGGTATACATGCTGGCGTGAGTAGCCTCTCAGAGCGCGGTGCCGCGCTCGAGACTGGCCTTGATCCTGCGCGGCGTGTCAGCGGTAAAGCCTCACAAGCACCCTCTGTACCCACTCTTTCGTGTACTTGTCAAAGTACCGTGCAATCTTCTTGTTGAAGACCTTGTTGCGCTCGTTGATGTACGTGACGTCTCCGCCCTCGTCGTCGTCCTTGCGCTTCTTCTTGCCTCCAATACTGGGATGTCAGCTTGACGCCCCGCACGCGACACGCACTCCTTGTTGATCTTGGAGATGACACGGTCGATGGCATCGTCGCTCGGCTTCGAGTCGCCGTACGCGAGCGTGTCGGCGCCGCGGTACAGGTCCTCTGCGGCCGTGAGGCCGCGCGCGGCGCTCGACGGCCCCGGGCCCGCCGCGGCGATCTGGTCGCTCGTCGCGCCGAGGGGCGCGAGCGTGCCCGGCGCCAGGCCGAGCGCGGCCTCCTTCTGGCGCGAGTAGGCCACGAGATCGGGCTTGGTGGTGCGCACGTTCTTGTTGTACTTTTTGAACGCGTCGTCCTCTGCGTCTGGCGGGTTAGTGTACAACAGGGAACGCCGACCCACTGTGGAAGTGCGTGTCGCTCCGCTCAGCCTGCTCGGACAGCTTCTTCTCCCAGCGCTCGTTCTGCTCAATGCTCCACTCCCACGCCTTGCGCCGCTCAAGGTCCTCGCCGCTCGCCTCGGCGTCCGCCTTGAGCCGCAGCGTCTGTGCGAGCTTGCGCTGTTTTTCCAGCCGCTGTACCTCCTTGGCGGTCACTTTGGCCTTCTGGTGGTCGGCCACCAGGTCCTTGCGGTTGTCTGCTGCCGACTGGTTCTGCAGAGTGTCAGCTAGCGCCGCGGCGAAGGAGGCGGCGGATGGCCAAAGGACTACGCACCATGCGCATGCGGAGCTCCTTGAGCTTGGCCTTGCGGTCCTCGAGCGACGGCTTGGCGGGCGTGTCGGCGTCGGCGGGCTCAGCAGCGTCCTCGGCGTCGTCGGCCGCGTCCTCCCCCTCTTCGTCGGCGGCCTCGTCGGTCGGCGGGAGCACGGGCTCGGGGAGCGCCTCGACCTCGCTCATCTGCGAGCGCGAGCGGCTGGACCGCAGCGCCGGGCTCGGGCTGGGCGCCATCGACTTTTCCTCCCTCCGTCGTGGGGGCATGGTGTGGTGGGATGGTGGATGAAGCAGAGTTCGGCGCGCGATCTAGGCCCAGATTGTGTTGCGGAGAGGCGGCGGAGGAGACAAGGTGGCAAAACGTGCTTACATAAGCAGCTGGCGACGCGGTGTGGCTGTGGCGGATCGGCGCCGGCCTCGTGCTGCCTGCTGGGGAGGACCCCCGCGCCACGCCTTAGTCGGACACCACGACGCACAATAGCATGCAGCATGCACGCGTCTCCACCCCTTGGCAGCCAGCCGGGCTCGTGCGACGCGGCGCGCCTCCTGTTGCAGCAACCCAACCCCGGCCGGCGGCATCGTCGCCCATGACGCCTGTTGTTTTCCCCACTATCCTCCCCACCCTCCACCGTCATCACTGCGACCATCAGCATGCCCCCTCTCCGCTGCTAAGGCGGTAGAACACCTTCCCCGCCTTCCTTTTGTATCGCATCTATCTGCAACGCGACAGCTCACCAGCGCGTACCTCCCTCTTGCCCCCCTTCTCTCGCCACCACCACCTCCCCCCCGAGCTCCCTCCCCATGACCCTCGTGCCCATGTCCATGTCCACAACGGGCGACGACCTCCGCCTCGCCCTCCTGTCGCACCGCGAGCTGAGCCTCATCGGCAAGTTCTGCGGCGCGCACGACGCAGCGTACGTCATGGGCCTGCCGCCTTCCCCACTCACGCCCAGCCACTACTGGCAGAGCGCGGACGCGCCGTTCGTCGCACCGTCGACCGGCTCGGGCCGCTTCGCGGCCTACGACCTGCCCCAGCGCGTCATGGTGCTTCACTACGCGCTCTTCAACTGGGTCATCACGGAAGAACGCGAGCGCTTCTTCCCCCGCCGCGGGCTGGACGCAGGCCACGCCCGCGCCGACGCGGCCGGCAGCGTGTCCCACGTCTTCCCCAAGCTCGCGGGCCACGGCCAGGTGTACGACCTGATCCCCGTCGCTGCGCTCGGCAACGGGCAGGTCGCGACGCGATGCCAGCGCCCGCAGAGCGCGATCGCCGCCGCGGCTGCCAACCGCGCCAAGCGGGGCTCGGTGGCTGCCGAGCCAAACACTGGGTGAGTTGCGCCGTTGCGCCGTCGCGCCCTCCCCCCCGCGCGCGCCACACCTAACCCCACCCACCCACCCAGCAACCTCACCCTGCACATCCCGAACGTGATGGAGGTGTACGCGGCCCCGCGCTCAACACCAGCGTACATCGCCGTCGTCGAAGAGGCGTACTACCTCTCGAACCCGCTCAAGGCGCCGGGCGGGCGCCGCGTGCCCCTCGGACAGGCGAGCGACGCCGCGTCCCCCGCGCCTGGCGCTGGCAGGCCACGCAAGGCGGCCACAGCAACAGCAGCAGCCAGCTTCATCCCGCGCACCGCCGTGCCGCCCGGGATCCTCGACGCGCTCGTGCGCCAGCTGCTCGCGGCCGACGAGATGGCCTTCCTCCGCGCGCGCCCGAGCGGCGTCGAGCTCCCCGGCGACTTTCGCGACGGCGACTGGGGTGGGTCGTCGCCGTGCCGCCGACACTGCTGACGACAGTCTGCGTGTGCAACACGCACAACTTCCGCAAGCAGGACCTCTGTGTGCGGTGAGTATACGGCAGCCGGCACAAGCTGATGCCCCAGGCCCGATTGCCGCCTCCCCCGCCCGCCAGGTGGCACCGCGCCCACGCAGTGGCACCCGCCGTCGTGCACGCCCGCGTTCACGCCCGCGGCGCAGCACTCGATGCTCGGCGACCCGGGCGACTGGTACTGCGACCACTGTGGGCTGTGCAGTGGGTCCTGCTCCTGGGTGCCGCGCCTTTGCTCACACGGACAACAGACTGGACGCGGCGCACGTTCTGTCTCCGCTGCTGCCCGTTACACCCGGACAACATTGGTGCGTGTGCCGCCGAACAGCTAGCAAACTAAAAACACCAGAGGAGGCCATCACAAAGGGCATCGTGCACGTCGACGACCCGATCATCACCGCGCTCGGGATGCGCGACAAGCGTGACCGTGCCCTCAAGAAGACCAAGGTCGCATCCACGCACTGCCCGTGTTTCGGCCCACACCACGGCACGCGTTGCGCCAACGCAGGCCTCGGCGTGCCCCCCGCCCTGTGGAAGCAGTATGTCGACTCGCAGGAGTCCATGCTGCTCAGCATGCGCCAGCCCAAGTAGTCGTGTCATCAAGGAGTGTGTACAGTTCCGTCAGAGGCCGTTGTCGTGTGTAGAATCAGTCTGTCAGCATAATGGGGTCCACCGCCACCCCCGCCATCTGTAGTTTCCATTTAGTACCACGCTGTACACTAGCTGTATGCAAGTAGCAACCAGTTCATCGCCGTCCCAATCACACTTTATGCATGGGAAAAATACAACACAGCTGCATAGACACTGGTTCACGACGCATAGAGCGGGGTGGGGTCATCTATATCCACAGCCTTTTCTCATCCTCTTGGATTTTTTCTTCTCCTTTTTCCTTCTTCTGCTTTTTTTGACTTCTTTGGTCACTATATAGCGTTTTTTGCTTTCGGGTGAGCGTGGGTCACAGTCGACCGCTCCCCCGGCCCTTTTTCCGCAGCTCGCATCTATTTTGCTGTCCCCTGAAAAACGGACGGGGAGCGTTTCTTTCGTCGTATGGTGTGTCGTGCGTCGCTCGCAGTGTCCGCGTGGACTTCGAGTTCGGAGTGGTGGGTGGTAAAGGAAGGTGAGGTGGTTACTTGGCGCCAACACTCGCACGCGTGCGGCGGGGTTGGGCCGGAACTGGGGGGATGACCGGCGCCGCTGTTACGGCCTGAGTTGCAGGCCCTTTGGCGGGGACGGGTGCCGGCGCAAGAGCCTTGACAGGAGTGGGCGGCGGCGGCGGCGGCGGCGGCGGCGGTGAGAGGCGGCCTTGCTTGAAGGGCGGGGCCAGGCGCTGCCACTGGGGCACGAGCAGGAGGTGCTCCAGCTGCAGCAGCGGTAGCTGCCCTGACTACCTGCGGGCCACTGACACCGCCAACGACGCTCGACTTGCGGCGCTTAGGCTGGGGCGCACCTTCTGGCGCGGCAGCCGGTGCGGCGCGCACAAGTGGTCCCTTGCCAGGACCAGGTGCCGGCGCCTGGCGCATATGAGGCGGTACGTTGGCACCCGGCTGTGCGGGACGAGCGCCAGGCCGGGGGTGGGGCTGAGTCACGAAGGGCATGCCAAAGCTCTCGGTGGATGAGGTGTGACGGAGCGAAATGCCAGCGAGCTCCTTGAACAGCTGGAACAGATCCTCGCGCAGGATGTTTGCCAGAAGTCGGGTCTCCTGAAGATTAAACTTGCGGGCGAGGTCACGCGCCTCGATGAGGGGAATCCACACGCCGGGCACTCCCGGCGCGTGGTGCATGCCTTGCGGCGAAATCAATGGTACCGTACGGTGCGATGCCAGTGTCGGCGAAGGTGCAGACAGGGCCTCGGCTTGTTGCGCAGGCGGAACACCGAGAGCAGTGAGCAGCGCCGTCCCGTTGACGAAGTCGGTGTCGAGGCGGCGGAGCACAGTGCATCGGCCGCCTTTGGTGATTTCGAACACATGCGAGTAGCACGGTAGGTTGTCGATCACACAAGCATCGATACCGGGCAAAAGTCGCTTCGTTGTGCCGCCCGAGGGCGTCGCAGGCCGGGCCGCTGGTGTGGGTGCCGATCCAGAGCCACTCGAGGCAACCGACGTAGCTGGAGACGCCGTCGATGTTCTCGCAACCGGCGAGACCGTGCGCGTAGGAGCAGCGGACGTAGGGGCGCTGTTAGGTGCACTCGTCGACGTTGGCTTGGGAGGCACGCCGTTCACTGCAGGCGATGTTGGCAAGGACTTGGCCTTGACGGGAACGCCGGCAATCGGGACGGTAGCAGGCGGGGCAGGAGCAGCGGCGATAGGCTTGGGCGTCTTGACGGGCGACTGCTTCGGCTGCACTGGCACCTGCTTTGGCGGGGCCTGAGGCGTCTGCTTTGGCGCAATCGGTGTCGGTGTGGGTAGCGGTGCCGGTGCCGGGGCGATTGCAGGTAGCGAAGGCGTAGCAGCCGCCGTAACCGCAGGTACCGCCACTGGTGCAGCAGCGGCAGGCACTGGTGTTGGCGCCGGCACGATGGCAACAGGAGCAGGAGGCGGTGGAGCTGGGGCGAGCTTCGGAAGCTGCGGCGAGACAGTGATGGGCTGGGCCACCGGCTGAGCTACTGGAAGTGGAGTGGGCGAGATCACCGTAGCAATGTCGACCTGGGCCAGAACAGACTCGAGCATCGAGAGCTCTGCCGTCATGGAAGGCGAGTGCAGCGACTTGGGGTGGAGGCCTGTGAGTGCCGAAGTATCGCAAGGGTCGATAGCAGTCATTTGCAGAGCCATGGGCGATAGTGTGGTCGGTGTTGCCAGCTCAGGAACGCTGTCAGAGGACGGCCAGTTGACAGTCCCCTCTGGCCAAGACACCGGAGTGGCGTCACCAGAGTCAACCCCGCTGCTGAGCAACGTGGGGGATGCACTTCCAGACGAGGCGGTCGCGTCGGCAAAGGCCTTGCGGCAGGCGTTCCAGCGGCGGCGGTTCTCTTCGGCCTCAGCCCTCCGCTTCGCACGGTGCTGCTCTTCGCGAGCCTCGGCTTCAACGCGGGCGTTCTCCAGCTCGTCGGGGCCAATGGCGTCCTCCTCGCACTCGGGCTCGGTATCGACCTGAACATCAATCGTCTCAGGGGCGGCAGACTCAGTCATCATGATGTCAGCCGCAGCAAGGACCGGGGTGCTGCGTGTAGACTCGGTCTTGCGTACAGCCGAGCGGTTGCGTCGGGCACTGGACCGAAGGCTACGCTTGCGAACGAGCGGCGGAGGCGTAGACTTGATCGTCGAGACGGAAGCGAAGCTGGCGATAGGTGGAACGAAGGGGTTGTTGACGCCAATGCCGCCCCAGCTGCCACTGCTTCTCGTGTGCGTGCTCTCCGCACGTGGAGGTCTACCCCGGCCACGGCCACGGTGGGGCGTGCGTTCAGCCTTCGCGGAAGGGAGCCAGTCGTCCAGCTCGTCAAGGGTGAGACTCTCAGGGCCGAGCAAGAACTCTTGGGTACAGTCATCCTCGAGATCAGGAAGCTCAGAGGACCCAGACGATGGCGACTGTGACGATACCGTCGATTCGCGCGAGCCATCGAAGATAAGAACCGAGTCGTCCATGTCTGTAGATGTCGTGGCCGCAGGGGATGGGTAGTAGTCTTCCGGTTCCTGCTTGATGTTGAGGGCTGAAGCTGCGCCTGCGGTTTCACGGGCCCACTCTGCAGTCTGAAGGTGGCGGTCGCGTTCGGGAGTCGTGACCTCACCAATCGACGAGCTCGCTTCGATTTCAATGTCCGAGACGACCTCTTCGGCGTAGACAGGGAGCTGACCGGATTCGTCAAGCCATGACTCGTCGGCGTCAACGGTCACGTCGACTTCCATGTCCATGCTTCTCGAGTCGAGCTCGCGCGTAACTCTCGAGAGATACTGCGTTGGGCTAGTCTCCACATACATCGGGAGCTGCCTGCCCCCAATACTAGGCGAAGAAACCGGGCTGGATAGTGACCATGCTGGCAAAGCCGTGGGGCATGCTGCGGACCTAAGCTTGCCCTGGAAAACGGCTGTAGCGGTTGCAGTCGACGAAGTATCCGTTACGCTTGAGGTGTCTGACGGTGGAGGGCGGTTGTCGAGCTGGTTGAATTGGGGCTCGCCTCTTGTCGATGGGTTCTCAGGGCTGTAGGGGAACAGTTCACGCATAGCGACTGTTGCCGCGTTGACCTTTGCGTCCTCCTCTGGCGCCCATGACGACGACATGGACTCATCGCCTGCCTTGACAAGCAGGCCAGAGCCAGTGCCCCAGTCGGTGTTGCCCATCTCATCATCCGAGCTCGAGCTAGAAGATGCCTCGAAAGCAACGTGCTCCAGGTCAACGCTTCGTCTTGCGCCCCAGATCGTGTTGTCGAGTGAGTGGCAAGGGAATGGCGATTGCTGCACTGCGGGCAAGGGGACGGGTCCGGCCTGGACGGGCGAAAAGAAGAGCTCCCCAAAAGTGGAGTGAACGGGGCGTGAGGGGATCTGAGGGAAACGCGAGCCCGCACTGACAGCCATGGGCGGCAATATGACGCGACGAGGTGCGCGTCGGTGGCCAGTGGGCTCCTGCTCAGTCTCCGACTCGGACGATTCCGAATCTGAAGAATCGAACACGTTGTCGCGACGGCGGCGGCGGGTGGCGTTCGGCTTTGGCGTGAAGGGCGCTGGTGTCGAGGATGGCGATTCGGGCATGAAGCTGACCGACGACGCACGCGACGTCTTAGGCGCAGCCTCGGCCTCGGCGTCCTCGGCTTCCATCGCCTCAGCATGTTCGGCGGCCGATGCGGATACTCTGAGCTTGATTTTGGGCAAGGCTGCAGGAGCAGGAGTCGAGCTGGCACTTGATGCTTCGGGCGTCGTCGACTTGTCTTTGCGCCTTGACGCCGCTGTCGCCTTTGGCGCCTCATCCTTCTTTGTCGGAGCCGGCTTGGCTGGCTTTGGCTTTGGCTGGGCTGGCTTGCGAACCGGAGCTTTGGGGACAACAAGACCTGCAAAAGGGTTGCGCCACTTGGACCGCCCAACATCAGGTGATAAGTACCACACAGGCCCCTTTGGCCTCGTCGGTCCATCAAAAGCGGCGGGATGCAATGCCGGTTGTAGCACTGCTTCGGCAATGGATCCAGCTAGCTGGTATTTTGACAAGACGGGTGTGCGAGGTGGTGTTGCCTTTTGACATCGCGACTGGTGCATCCGAATGGCGTTTGCGATCATGGTTGCCGGGGAGACGGCAACCGATGGAGGGCGGATCCACCCGTGGTCGAAGGCAACGGCTGCGAGTTCGTCGGGTGAGAGAGCGACGTTTCCCTGGGAGCAAAGAGTCAGCTTAGTTATCCAGGGGTGGGCGCGAGGGAATTGGGACGGAGGCCCGTTACTCACCATGACCGCGCATGCGCCGCAGATTGCCATGAGTACCTCGTCCGCTTCATCCTCATCGACGATGCCGCACCCATCACGTCCGCCGTAGTCTGATGGGAAGGGACACTGTTGTCGTTCCCTCGCGTTCATCGACTTGCGAAGGCCGTGCGCCTTTGGCTCGACATGGTTCTTGGATGACGACCCACGAGTCGAGTGAACGGCATGGGGGTCATTTCCTGGTGTCGATGCTGGGGACGCAGCCGAGGTTGGCGGTGGAGTGGGCTCTGCGGCCTGGTGGCGACGCGAGGTGCGAGCTGACTGACGAACTGGTCGCGAGGGTCCAGCCGCTGCGCGTGTGGACGACGACGAAGACGCCGTGCCGCTCGCACCGGCGCCGGCGGCGGCGTCGGCGGCCCCAGTGGGAGCGGACGCGGTGTGGGCAGGGGTTGCGGCTGGCGTGGTGGGAGTTGTTGTTGTCGAGTTGGTGGTCGCGGCGTGTCTCGCAGAGCGAGCCATACCACGAGCCAGCCCGTGAGAGGAAGGCGAAGGGGAGCTAGTGCTTCGACGAGACCCTTCTTGCGGTGGAAGCGAGTAGCACGCGAGTGCTCTCACACCTCGAAGGGCTCGACGACAACTGCCTTGTCGGGTTGGTCGACAATAGCGTGTCTGAAAGCCGATCTGCGAGCCTGCAAAGCAGAATCACTTGAACGGTGGCGAAGAGTAGAAAGGAGGAAACGATGTGAAGGTGGTTGCAACAGTGGTGGCGAAAAAAGGGCGGCGGCCCGATCGGAGCGAGGTGGGTGAATTACGCGTCAGAGGAGGTTGCGCGCGATTTTGTGGGTTGCCGGTTGCGCGGGCAGTGGGGGTTGGGTGGGGGGAGAGGTGTCACACTCCGCACACTCCGTCCGGCTGCGTCGCCCTATGTGCTATTGTCGTGTGCGTTTGTCGGCAGTCGCACAGTCGCTGTTGCTGCTGCCTTGCACTGCAACAGATGAATGGAGCAATCAAGGGAGGGGCTAAGGCGTTGTCGAGATACGCGTGGTGTGTTGTGCTGCTGCTGCTGCAAGAAGAAAATAAGAAGGAATGGGCCGTGTGGTGCAAAGCCTACCTCGGCATGCAACACGGAGAGGCGCAGCTGTCTGCGACGGCGGCTGGCAGTTTTGGCGTGCGACGGCTGGGGGAAGACGGTGTGCGTGCAGCCTCAAAGGAAGGGGGTGGGAGGCTGGGGGCGTCGCGAAAGAATGTGTAGGCGGGTCCGCGCGCAGAGAGGCGTGTCAACACGACGACGACTACGACGACGAAGGGTGTGCTGGTGTGATGGGAGGGGTAGTTGTCGTTCGGTCGGACGCGGACGAATGACTGTGCACGGCGATGCGGCTGGTGGGCTCTGAAACGAAACCTGGCGAGGGCGGTGGGGGGTCGGAGCGATGCGCGCTGTGCTGTCGGTGGAGGAGGTGAGTGCCGGGGCGAGCGTGCGGGGGGAAGAGAGAGAGAGGGAGAGGGGGGAGGGGGAGGCGGCGGCGCGGGGGCGGTTGCGAGATAGCGAACTGTGGGTAGTTGAGTGAACGGGTTGTGGTGTGGGATGCGAGATGCAATGTTGCGCGCCCGTGGTGGTGGTGGTGGTGTGGTGGTGCTACAGGTGCTGCGTGATGGTGGTGGTGCTGGTGCGAATTGCGGGTGGGGGCGGCAGGTGCAAGGGCCGGGGGGTTCAAGGACGCAGGCAGCAAGCGAGAGTGTCGAGTGGGTCGGCCGCGGGCGGGCAGACTGGCGGGCGGGCGGAACAGGCAGAGTGGTCCAGGGCGGGTGCGTCTGGGTTGGTTGGGGCTTGCTTGTTGGGTTTGGTGTGGTGGTGGTGGTTGGCAGTGTGGCCTGTGGCCTGTCGCCTGCGGACTGCCTTTGGCTCTGGTACCGACGGCGGCGGTCTGGCCGGCACGCGCTCTGGCGATCTTGCTTGAACTGGTGGTGCTGATGCATGCAGCCAGCGGGCCCTACAAAACTAACTACAGGGTGTGCGCCGCGACGCCCGCGGGCCATCAGATGCTGGGCTGCTTTGTCCGCTGCGCTGCTTGTGGTTGGATGCGCGAGTCCCGTCTGGTGGCGGCGGCCAGGCAGGAGTAGCAGCCGCAGCCGCAGCCGCCAGCCAGCTCCACACCGGCCGACCGTCACCCTCGCTAGCGATTTTTTCTTTTGCGTTTGCCTGGCTGGACCCAGACGGATGCAGCAGGAGCAGGGATACCAACAGCAGCTTGCAGTTTACTGGCAAATGGAAAAAAGGGAGGGAACAACGTCACTGCCGGGGAATGGGCACAGCGGCTGCGGCTAGCCTGTGACACCCAGGCACGCGTCACCCTGGCAGCGGCGTTTTTATTTGAACTGTATAGCTGGCTGGGTGGCCTGGGCGGCCGTGGTGGCCGTAGGTGGCCGTGGGTGGCCTGGGCCGCCGTGCATAGCAAGCAGCCAGCGCACAACACACTGTAATCCAGTCGACTACTCCACCCTGATTACAATTTACCCTGAGCAGACAGAAAAGGATAGCAGCAGGCAGAGAGAAAAAACAACGCACCCGTCGTCGTCGTCGTCACACCCAGAGTAGCCAGAGCAATAGTAAACCGCGACGTGGCGTCATTACAAAACACTTGCCGCTCAGTGGCGCAGCAGCCGCACCAGCTCCAATCTATGTAGCTCGCTCACGACGTGACGTCCGAACAGCCAGCGCGAACATATCCCAATGACTCGAACGACCCCCAAGCAGCAGGCTCACGCTTCCCACACACCCACGCCAGGCCAGGCGGCTGCCTCCACGGGGCCCAGCTCCTTGTTCTTGCCTCAGGCAAGCACGCAAGCAAGCATCCCGCGGTATCCATGCGTGTGATCTATGCATGGACGCTAGTACCAAGTCGCCAGAGCTTGTGGCGCCGCGGTGGTGGCCGATGAAGATGAATGAATCATTGCCAGCCTCGCTCGCTAGACACGAGATTCCAGCCCACCCGCCAGGTGGGCGGTGGGCGGCATCCCTCCTTACCTCCCGACCTGCGACCGCACACTGCTCGCCTCGTCATTGTCTTGTCTCTCACCCGCGCGCTGCCCCACAGCACCTGCATGACTGCCGTGGCGTTTCACAAACACGCTCGCTCGCTGGCGCGCTGGAGCGCATGCAGCCACGCCACCACGCGGCCACACGCCATGTGGCGCCGTACACGCCGTGCGCCCCGCGCCGCGGTCAGTCAGCTGCCACCTGCCATGCCAGCCTGCATGTTTGTCAGCATCCAGGCATGCCAGATACGAGAACTATATCAGACGACCGACGACGCAGGTGGGTTGGTGGGTGGGTGTGACGACACTCTCTCCTGTCGCCGCAGCCCACACCCACGACGACGTCAGAACCGGGCCGGCCCAGCCAGCCCTAAGCTACCTGCTAATCGATGCATGTCGAAGTGTGCGGGACCAGATTCACCCCCTCACACCCCTCTCTATAACGGCACTACTCTGCCTTTTTCTTCTTCTTGTCGCCCTCGGCAAGCGAGGCCCAGAGCGCAACGAAGAGAAGGAATGCTGCTGATGTAGACAGCGCCCCAGTGTAGAAGGGGTAGGCACCCGTAATCCACCGCGGGTGCTCGTCATGCCTCAGAGGAACGACCGAAGCCTTGTCCTCGGTCGTAATCGACGTCCATCCCGGCCGCCAGTGCGACACGACAAACTTGAACACGCCGTGGCGGTCGGGTGCGACAAAGCTCGTCGAGTATGTCGTGTCCGACGCCGACGAGCTCTTCTCGACCAGCGCCGTGCGGATGAACGGGTCGAGCATGGTGAACTCGAGCTGGAGGTCGTCTGTGTGGAACGGCACCCACTGCGACGTGCCATTGGCCGACGTCGAGTGCTGGGTGAGCGTGATGTCGTATGTCTGGGAGAAGAATGTCAGTGGCTGCTCGTGTCTGCTCGTCGTCATCGCACCGCCAATACCTACCACGGTGTCCTTCTTGCGGTACTGCTCCTTGGGCTCGGTCTCGCCCTCACGGTGGTGCGTCGTGCTCACGACACGGACAACGCCCGTCTCCTGGAACACCCACTTTGTGAGGTCGTCAACAAAGGCGCGGTTGCCAGTCTCCTTGCTGCCGGCGTGTTAGCTACACACGTCCCGATCACGACGCGGCAGACAGCACGCCAACACCCACCCGTCGAGCTTCTTGCCCCACCACGCGTCCGAGAGCAGGTCGGGCGAGCCGACAAAGCCGACGCGCACATTGTTGCGGTTCTGGATGGCGCCGACGACGCTGACCTTGGAGCCCGCGAGGCGGACCTCTTGCCCGGCCTTGGCGTCGACGGGCTTGCCGTGCTTGTCCGCGACATAGGCGGTTGAGGGCGCGGTCGCAATGTCGACGAGGAACGGGTTGAGGCCGGTACGGAAGCCGGTGCCCTTTGCGTACACGACCGGGCCGGCCGTCTTGCTCGCGCCGAGGATGGGCGCGGGGCCGACGAGCGTGCTGGAGTCGAGGACAACCGTGTCGATCTCGCTGCCGGCGACGTGGGAGAACGCGTCGACGAGCTCGAGCCCGCGCGGCGCAGCCTCGATGTCGTACTCGCGCAGCGTGTCGCGCTGCAGCTCGCTCAGGCCCGGCGAGAGAATGTGCAGCGTGTTGAGGAACTCGGACTGGGCGGCAAGCACGTGCTGGGGGCTGAAGCCCTCGGACAGCTCTGCGGGGTGTCAGCGGCGTTACATCCAGTCGCCCGCGACGACACGCACTCTCAGCCTCGGGCGCGAAGAGCACGAGGTGGTCGAACGCGGGCTCGCCGAACGGCGCCAGCCAGGTGTCGTCCGTCGGCTTCTTGAACGTGAGGTCGTAGCCGCGGTCTGGAGAGTCAGTAAACACACGTACACCCCAACACACCCTTGAGCGAGCCAAAGAACTTGGAGTAGCTGCCCTTGTCGATCTTGGGGTCGAGGATGACGAGGACGCGGTCGCCGGTCGCGGACGCGGCGAGCGCGGCGGGCGCAGCGGCGAGGAGCGCCAGCGCGGCGGCAAAGGTAAAGGCGCGCATCGTCTGCTTGCGGCTGCTGCTGCTGATGGTGCGGCCGGAGATGGACAGTCGAGATGCGGCAGTGGATGGTACGTGCTGGCCGATGATGTTGCGGCACGGCTGCGGCATCGTGCGGCGGGGACGTGGCGACACTGACGCGCAGTGGGAGGTGGGCCGCCACGTGGATTTGCTCCCGGCGTCATGACGCCGCCGAGTGCTGGGTTACTTTCTAGATTTTGGAGTGGATCATGGCGGCGAGCACTGCAACAACCACACAACCTCCATCTCAGCGTCTCAACGACACCGCAGGCACAGCAAGCAGCGACGGGACAGCAAGAGCACCAAGCCGACGCATCTCTCAGCCCCTCAACCACCACCCCACCCCCACCCCGCCCCCAACCCACCATGTCCACCGACGCAGCCCCCGCCCCCCAGATCCTTCTCTTCGCGCGCGGCGTCGTCGCGCTCCTCGACCTCTGGCCGGCGCTCACCATCGCCGTGCGCGAAGGCTGGGGCGGGCACGAGTCGGCCGAAAAGAAGACGTGGCTCGCGAGCGAGCTGATTGACGCGTTCGAGTCGCGCGCAGACTACGCCGAGGCCGACGGCGTGCGTACGATCGACCCCAGCAACGCGTCCGACCCGCCGCTCGACATCGACCAGCTCGCCGACCTGCTCACGCAGGTGATGAGCGACGAGTTTGACGCCGCGATTGAGGACGACTCGGTCGAGCCGCTTGCGGGCGACATCCTGCGCGTGTGGCGCGACGTCGTTGCCCCGTCGACGCGCACGCCGGAGGAGACGGTCTCCGCGCTCGAGCGCAAGGCCGCGGAAGTCACCCGCTCCGGTGTTGCGGCTACCTCGGGCGGCGGACCCGAGGAGGAGGACGGAAGCGACTGGGAGAGCGGATCCGACGGCGAGGACGACGGCGACGAGGCGCCGCAGCTCGTGCCCGCCGAGCCGCGCCAGCGCCAGGAGCCCGTCGTCGACGAGGACGGCTTCACCGTCGTCCAGAAGGGACGCAGGCGTTGAGTTGTGGCAGGCATCCTGCGAGCCTGCGCAGCCGCGGCCAGGCATTGACTGCACAGCCGCCCCGACGTCCCCGAATCACCACCCAGACCCGACACCCCCGACACCCCAACCCACCACCATAGCCTCGTTGTGTACATTTTTGCATAAGTATAGTCGTCTGGAGCAAGTGTGGGCCGTGTGGCTATGGAAGCTGGGCGGCGTACCTGCGGAAGCCGAGCCGCGGTCGACGCTACTCACCGTGGCTGACAATTGATAGACTGGTGACTGCTCACCGTGGCTGACTGACAACACTGGTGTCTGCTAAACCCCGTCGTAGGTAAGCCACCTTTCGACGACCGACGTCGCCGGACCCCCCCCCCCCCCCCCGCGGGCGGACCTCTCTGAAAACACGTCCTACATGATGCTACTGCGTGATGTATATATCCCGTAACGAGAGTGTCTTGTCCCCCGCTTACCCCCATGGACTCTGTCTCTAGTCTTTTCATATCTACCATGGCGGAATAAGCAGTGCAGTACCGCCGCCACATGGGTACCGCGGTGTTGGGGCTTGTCGCCCATTAGTTGTCGACAATCGCCTCGGCGTTGTCCTCCTTCTCCTTGATCCTGCGGGCCTCCTGTCGCGATGCAATGTCGATACCAACGAGCTGGGGTCAGCGCGGGCCCCATACACAACCACGTACAATCTTGGACGCCTTCCAGAACTGCACAACGTTAATGACCTGCTTGACGAACATGATGGGGAAGCAGATCAGTCCGATGAGCTCCGGCCAGGTCATCCAGCCAATGACGGGCACGCCCGAGAGGAATGGCGCGTAGCGGGCGAGCGAGCCGGAGAAGATGGGGCGCACGACTGAGGACATAAGGTAAAGGCAGACGAAGAAGAGTTCGTTGGCGAAGCAGAAGATGAACAGGGTCGTCCGGTCATTGTAGTAGTACCACAGGATGCGGGATACCTCCTGGCCGACGTTCTTGTGACTTGTCGCTCCAGTGATGAGAGAGCTGGCGTCAGCGAGGGGTAGACACAGATAAACTCACGCATACATGTGGATGTAGTGCGAAGCAAAGTCGAGCGCGATGAGGAACTGGAAGAGCAGGGGCAGGCCGTGGTCCGTGTACGTCGCGGCAAGGAATGTCAACAAGCAGGCCGTGGTGCAGCGGTCGGTGACCATGTCGAGAACAGCTCCGAACTTTGTCTCCTGGTCGAGGAGGCGCGCTGCGAGGCCGTCGAAGGCGTCCAACAAGCAGCTAACACCATACAGCACAGTGCAGACCTTTGGGTGCCATGGCATGTAGTAGAGCGACGCCGCTGCGAGGATCACGCGAGCATAGCCGATGAGGTTGGGGACGAAGAAGAAGACATTGTCGTCAACGCTGACGAGGTCAGCACCGATCGGGCGACTATACCGTTAGCGCGACTCACGTCGTCGTGCTGCAATGAGGCAGATGGGTCAGTAACACTCATCTGGGCTGCGCCGGTGGGACGAGCGAGTGGCGGCACCGCAGTACGACTCACGCAATGTGAAGCAATCTGGGCGAGTCAGCATGAGCTCAAGCAGCGTCGTGGGGAGCGATGGGGGAACCGAGGATGAGGCAGACGAGACGAGCTGCACCCTGTTGGGTGGGTGGTGGCCGGTCGCGCGCCGCTCGTCCTCGACTTGGCATGCCTCGCCCCCCCTGCATCAAACGTGCGAGGCGGCCGCTCCGCAGCACACACTTACTCGGTTTGGTCGCGGTACTGTGTCATCGAGTCTTCGCGCTGGCGTTGCCTGACGGTGCCGGATGATGTGTTGACTGCTGATGAGGTGCCCGCAGGCCTGCGCGTTGGGGCCGGTGAGCCCTCGTTGGAAACTTGTGAGCGCGTAGTTGGTGCCATTGGGTGGGGCGTGGTGGGTGGGATAGGGATGAGGAGCGTGCGTGTGTGGGTGTGGGTGTGTGTGTGCTAGTTGCCTGTCGTGGTTGCCACCTGTCGCGTGATGTTATGCGATGGGAGGGGGAGTGGTGGCTGTGTAAAGGATTGTGAGGTGCGCGATGTGTATGCAAGAAGTTGTGGGTCACAAGAGGGGAGATAGCAAAGTGTGGTGGTGTGGTGGGTGGGGGCCGCTGTGACGGACTGCACCGCACCACCCACTGCTGCAGGCAGCCAGGCAGGAAGGCAGCGTCGTCGGTGGCTGGCCGTGTGGGGGCGCGAGCGTGCAGGCGGGCGCCCGGCCGGCGGGCTGGCGGACTGGCAGGCGCCGGCCATGCGGTCGCGCGGCACGACAAAGTAAACGGCGACGTAGGCGGGGGGTCTATTTACGTAAGTGATATCACTGGCGGCACTGCAGCCGTTGGAGTGTTGGAGCGTCAACACGGCTGTTAATTGCAACTGCGCGCCCAGCATGCGCACGTACTGTAGGGTGTAGGGTTGGAGGGAGGGCTAGGCTGCATCACGATGCAGACTAGGTGCATTTATTTGCACCGAGCCAGAAGAAGGCGACGCAGGTGGGTGAATTGTGCGCTTCAAGATGCGCGATGCGCGGTTCGAGATGACCACTATCAGAGTGGGCTGCAGTGGGTGGGTCGTAAATATACTCCCGCGTCATCACTTCGGCCCGCCACGCCGTGCCGCGCTGGCTGGCAACACACCCAGCTACATTGACGCGACTATTGACACCAACACTACTTACCAAACCATGGCCGCGCCGCCCCTCTCACGGCCCCTGCTCGTCTCGACGCCGTCAGGTGGCTCGACATCAAGCGCCTCAGGCAGCTCGGCGCCCGTTCCGCCCGCGGCGTCGCGCAACAACCCGATCTCGCTGCGCATCTACAAGGCGATCGGGACGAGCTTTGACGACCGCGGTTCGCGCGAGGCGCTCGAGATCGCCTCGGGATTCTACGCGTCCTCCAAGGCCAAGGGAAAGGCCAAGGCGGACAGCAGCGGCGGTGGCGACGACGACGACGACAACGAGAACAACGCAGTGCCGATCCGGCGCACGCTGCGTGGACAGAGCGCGGCCACGGC
This sequence comes from Vanrija sp. TS_01, assembly GCA_026725045.1. Lineage (NCBI taxonomy): Eukaryota > Fungi > Basidiomycota > Tremellomycetes > Trichosporonales > Trichosporonaceae > Vanrija > Vanrija sp. TS_01. Next base: position 146,403 of record JAPKIE010000031.1, read on the forward strand.
GCGGCGCAACCTCAAGCGGGATGTCGAGGCGCGCCTCGCGGGCGGGTCGCAGCACTTTCTCGAGGCGTTTGGCGAGGTCGACAAGGTGGGCGCGGGCGTGGGCGGGTACGAGCCGCGGCGCTGACCGAGCAGAAACTCGACGTCCTCCGCGAACACATGCTTGAGATGCAGAGCCGCTGCGACCAGGTCCAGGCTGAGCTGGACCAGGCCAACAGCGGCACAAAGTACCTGCTTGAGCGGGCCGACGGGCTGCGGTCACAGAGGTGGGCGTGTGGCGCTTGCAGCGTAGACTGACGGCAGGTCGTCGGCACAGCTGCGCACGTCGCTCGTCACGCTCTTCCTCGCGCGCTTCACCCTCACAGAGGACGAGGAGCGCGCGCTCAGCTCGCGCGAGTTCGACCTCGGGCCAGAAACGTTCAAGGCGCTCGACCACGTCGAGGCGATCCGCTCCGACTGCCGTGCGCTGCTGGGCGGCGACGAGTCGAAGATGCAGGCTGGGTGGGTGTGTCGCTTGTGGCGTCGTGCTGACAGACATCAGCCTCGACATCATGGCGTCGACCGGCGTGCAGATGGAGGCAGGGTACACCAAAATCCACCGCTGGCTCGAGTTCCAGTTCCGGCAGATGACGCGCGACGCACAGTTGGAGGTCTCGGGGGTCATGCGCGAGGCGGTGCGCCGGCTGGGCCAGCGGCCTGCGATGCTCAAGTGGGTTACAAGGCCGCGATGAGGGCGCTAACCCGCGCAGAGAGGTCCTCCACGTTCTCACTTCGACGCGCCAGGCCTCAGTCCTCAGCGCGTTCCTCGACGCGCTGACGCGCGGCGGCCCCAACGGCCTCCCGCGCCCGATCGAGATCCACGCCCACGAGCCGACGCGCTACGTCGGCGACATGCTGGCGTGGGTGCACCAAGCGACAGCGACAGAGCACGAGTTGCTCGAGTCACTCTTTGGTATCGGGAACCGCGCGCGCATGGTCGGCGCCGAGCGCTCGGTCGTCGAGCGCACCGAGGCGGAGAACCTGGTCGCCGAGGCGCTCGACCGCGATCTCGAAGGCCTGGGACGGCCGCTCAAGCTCCGTATCGAGCAGACGCTCAAGAGCCAGGAGGGCGTGATTACGACGTATCGTATCGTCAACCTGCTGCAGTTCTACCTCGTGACCATGCGCAAGACGATCGGGCCAGATGCGTTGCTCTCCAAGGCGCTGCAGGAGTGAGTTGTTTTATGCCAGTGAACCACGACTGACGCCAGGCTGTACGAGCACGCCGACGCTGCCTTCTTCGAGACGCTCGAGGCGCAGGGCCGGTCGCTGCTGCGTTTCCTGCACCCGCCCGACGCGAACCTCAGCCCGCCACTCGCGCTGCGCGACGCGAGCCAGGTGCTGCGCGAGATCATCGCCGTGTACGACACGTCGCTGGTGGACGACGCGGAGCGCGAGGACGACTTTGCCAAGCTGCTCGACGCGGCCGTCGACCCCGCCGTCGAGATGTGCGAGCGCATGGCTGACCTGCGGAAACAGAGCTCGCCGTCGTCGGGCGCGTGGGACCGCGACGTGTTCCTCGTCAACTGCCTAGAGTACCTGCAGCACACGCTCGAGCTCTACCCGTTCACTGCGCCGCGCGTCGCCACGCTGCAGGGACAGGTACAGACGCACATCGAGTCGATGACCTTTGAGCACCACGGCAAGCTGCTCGAGCAGTGCGGCTTGGCGCCAGTCATGAAGGCGATCCGGACACGGCCAGCCGACACGCCGCTCTCCCGCCTGCCGGGCGCGACGCCAAAAGAGCTCACCGCGGCGCTTACCCAGTTCTCGTCCTTCCTCAGCAACCACGACCCGCTCACGTCGCCGCGGCTCGCGCTGCTCTCCAACCCCCGCCTGGCGGAGGGCATCCACCGCACGGCGCTGCGGCGCATTGCGACGGCCTATGCCGAGGTCGCGGACCACGTGCTCGACAAGAACGAGGGCTACGAGTTTGCCGAGACGCTGCTGCGCCGCGGGCGCGAGGAGGTCGAGGTGGCGCTGGGTGTGGCGGAGGTGTAGTGTAGCGTAGAGCGTAGATGAACTCTGCAGGTTGTCCATTACACAAAACATTGCTCCCCCGACCCCGCCGCACAATGTACTACTTCATCATGATATCTATGACATAGTCCGGCTGGTGACGAGTGCGCCGCCGCGTCGCGTCTACTTTGAGAGGAAGAGCTCGTTGAGGAGCTTGAGCGTGTCGTCGGGGTTGTTGACGGCGTGGCCGATGGTGCGCGAGTCGTTGTAGATCTCGTAGTCGTTGCCGCCCTTGTAGGTCTGGGAATGCGTTAGCTGGAGACAGACACCGGCGCCCGCGCGCCGCGGCCTCGGCCGCGCCGTGGCACACCCACCTTGTCGCCGAAGAAGTGGATCTCGTCAAAGCCCTCGCCCTCGAGCCTGCCGAGCGCGTACGTCTTGTCCCAGCCGTGGGGGAAGACGTCGAACGAGATCTGGCCGCCGATCGAGTACGTGAGGTTGAGGTGGGCAAACTTCTCCTGGAGGACCTTGACGAAGGCGGCGCGGATGCCGTGCTGCTTGTCGTACACCTCGTAGTCGTTGCGCTCCTGCGTCGACGCGTTACGTCCGATGGGCGAGACGTTGATCATGCCATTACGGAACTCGATGAACGTGCCGCGCTTGATGGGGATGTCGAGCTCGGACAGGTAGCGCAGGATGAAGTTGGCAAGCTTCTTGTACTCCTCCTCGCCGACGTGCTGGATGAACGACGCGGACTGGAGCTTCTGGCCCAGCTTGTAGGCCGTCAGGCCGTTCTCGGCGAAGCCGTAGTCGAAGGCGTTGAGCACTGGGGATGTCAGCGCCGCCGCCGCCGAGCGAAGCGAGGCGGGCGTGGCTGGGGCATGGGTTGGGGAGTGGCTCTGGGAATGGCCCATGGTGCGAACGACGAGTGCCAGGCCAGCCAGCATCACACGTTTAGGCCAGGCAGCGCCGGCGACCCAGCAGCTCGTTCTCACGCCGGGGCCCCCCCCCCCCCCCCCCCGCGGGCCCCGCAGCTAACACCACCACATCACTCACCGTCGTTACCGCCGGTCGAGAGCTGCTCGACAATCTTGTTCAGGTCCGAGCCGCCGACGAACGCAATGGCCGTCTTGTCGCGCAGCGCCTTGAGCGTGGCGATCATCTCGGGCGTGGCCTGCTGGCGCGCGAGGGAGAGCGTGCCGTCGACGTCGAACATGCAGATTGTGCGCGGGTGCGCGCGCTCGGCGAACGGCTTGACGCCGGCGGGGAAGGTGGCGGTGGTGGACATTTTGTGTGGGTGGGTGTTGTGGGGGATGTGTGGTCAGAGAGAGGAGGTTAGTGACGTGGTGGGATATATGTCTTCTCACCTGGCTGGCTGGCTGGCTGGCGGCTGCAGGCGGCGTGGAGGTGATGGCGCCGTGGCACGGTTGATTTTGCGTGTCTGTGCTGCTTGCTGCTTGCTGTCCGCTGCAATCTCCAATCTGGGCCCGCTAATCTTATGTGTCAGGGCGTGGACGGCACAGGACAGGGAACAAACAGGACGCGGGACGCGCGACACAAAGTGTAATGCCAGGAGGTGGCTGCATTACAGTCGCCGGGCGTAGCGGCGAGTGCATGCAATAGGGCAGCCATTAGCCCGTCGCGTCCCGCCCGGCCGGCCGCCTTTGCCACTCACCGCACGTGGCACGTGGCCGGCCGGACAGTCGAGCCAGCGTACGTGCCTGGTTCCACGTCGGCTTTGAGCAGCGCTGTTGGTGTTTTTTGCTTAGTGAGCGTGTCGCGCCGCCACCACCTCATGCATGCGTGTGTGTAGGTGTGTGCTGCGAGGGCTAGAGACGTGCTACAGCGCGCTATAGAATACGAGATGAAGATCGTCTGTGTTGCTTGTGCACTTGTGGGGGGGGGGGGGGGGGGGGGGGGGGGGGGGGGGGGGGGGGGGGGGGGGGGGGGGGGGGGGGGGGGGGGGGGGGGGG
>JAPKIE010000032.1:0-127685 GCA_026725045.1 Vanrija sp. TS_01
CTAACCCCCTAACCCCCTAACCCCCTAACCCCCTAACCCCCTAACCCCCTAAGCCCGCACCCGACCCGGTACGGGGCCAACTCCCACACGGGAGGAGGACAGCCACCGGCCCGGTACTGGGCCACCTGCCACCCGGGGGATGGCCCATTGCCAGCCCGGGGGAGGGCAGAGTACCGCTCGGGAGGACGCCCACTGCCGGATCGGGGGCGGGCAAAGTGCCGTCTGGTAGTTTGCCAGCTCCCAGGCCGGATGTTGGGCGTCGCCCGACCGGGAGATCGTCAGCTGCCGGGGCGGCACGTGGTTAGATCCCAGGCGGGAGATCGACAGCGCCCTGGGCGGTGGTTGGCGATCTACCGTCCGGGGGATCGCCAGGCCCCCGTGTCGGGGCCACCGAAGCCCCCGGCTTGTGGCACCCGTGGCGGCCGTGGTCCCGGGGCGGTGGTAGGCATCTCCCGCCGCGGTACTTGGCAGGCCCCGACCCGGGGGTTGCAGTGCCACCGGGTTGGGCGAGGCGGGAGTCGTGACCCCCGGCCCGGCAACGAGTCGCCCACCGGCCGCCAAGACACGGTGGTTATCAGATAACGAGCCCCGGGACCTCGCAACGTCCGTGTCTTGGCACCCGGTAGTGAGGTTGGTCCCAGGTCGGAACGTCGCTTCCCCCGGGTCGGCACTTCCTAGCCACCGACTGGATTCGGGATGGGAGGTCGTTAACTACCGGGCCGGGAGGTCAGGTGCCCCCGTGCCGGGCAATATATAGCATCGGCCGCGGGTTATGTTGAGCATCGCCCGCGGGTGATGTTAGCATCCACCGCGGGTCAGTTTGAGCATCGTCCGCGGATGATGTGTGGCATCGCCCGCAGGTCATGTCATACATCGCCCGCGGATGATGTTGGACATTGCCCACAGTGGTGTCCACTATCACTCATGGCTGCTGCCACGCGTCGCCCACGGGCGATGCAGCCGGCCGATTGCTGGCGTCTACTGTATGTACATACAACAGATGTACCCTTGATGCTTGTTAACATTGACAACCAGAGAGTGTCGAGTACAGTAGCTCCACCGCGCCCCTTTCAAGTGACGGCGTACGCCCGTCGCTCATCAGAAGACTGCGCAGAAGAGGGAAGGTCCAAGGTGCAGGGGAAGAGGTCGTGGTGCTTCCGACACTGTTTGATCGCCGACTTCGCCCACGATCCCACGACGTCATGGAATATCCCACGCACTTGTTCGATCCACGTCCCACGCACTCGTCCCAACGACGTCGATATCCCTCGTGCTCGAGAACTCTCCTATGCAACCTCACAATGTCCAACTTGCAATGCCTTGTGTCCGCACTCAAGGACGCGCTCCCTGGGGCAGCCGTCCTCACCCGTCACGACAAAGACTACAAGGATGCCGCAGCGGCCTGGAACCTGTACACGCAGTACACGCCGCGGATCATTGTGCAGCCCCGGAAGACCGACCAAGTATCAACAGTCCTAAAGATCGCGACTAAGCACGACGTGACGCAGATTTCCGTCCGCAGTGGAGGCCACTCGTTCGAAGGGGCATCGCTAGGAGGGAAAAACTCGGACTCGCTGTGTGTTGACCTCGTCAACCTCACCGGCATCAGGACAGACCCAAAGAATCATCGCCTGGAAGCAGAGGGTGGTGCTCTCCTTGGACATGTCTACCAACACGCCTGGGATGACGGCAAGCAGATGATCGCGATGGGGTCGTGTGTCGGCGTGGGCCTTGCCGGGCAGCTCCAAGCCGGCGGGTACGGCCACTATGCGCGCTACGGCGGCATTCTCACCGACGTCATTGTCGAGTTTGACATTGTTGTCGCCGACGGGACAGTGCACACGTGCAACAACAGCCGCAACGAGGACCTATTCTTTGCTGTTCGTGGTGGAGGCACTGGCTCGTTTGGCGTCATCACCAGGGTTGTTCTCGAAACCCGCGACGCGCCAGCCGGCTGCGCCGTCTTCTCGACCTCGTGGCCACTGGACAAGATCGACGTTGGCGGAAAGATCAAGCAGATCGAAGACGCCGTGTTTGCCTCCGATGTTGGCCTCTCGCCCATGATTGTTGTTTGGCAGGGCATCCTTGAAGTGACCGGCTCCATCCTCGCCAAATCCGACGACGTGGTCCACGACATCTGGGGGCAAGTTTGTCTCTGCCACTGACGGCGACAAGAAGGGCCTGACATTGTGCAACTTCCGTGACTCGGTTGTCAAGCTCGTCAATAGCCAGACGTCTGCTCCGTGGTACAACGACCTCAACCAGGTGCGACGCGAGGGCACGGAGCATGTCCGGTTCATGAAGATCAAGGCAGGCTTTATGCCAGACCGCTTCCACCCCGACTTCTTGTCCAAGTTTGGCAAGTTTGCGCCGACCCAAGCACCCACAGGCGTTCGTGTTCAGATCCTGGGCATGAACCCCGCCCACGTCCCGTCACCCGACACGACCTCGATCAAGAACCGCGGCTGCCCCTGGCTCATGGGCATGTCAGTGTGGACCCCTGCGGAGGACTTTGGCGGCGTCGAGAATTGCATCATCGAGGGCAAGAAGCGTCTTCCGTGGCTCGAAGAGGCGTACGAAATCTTCTACCCGTACACCACTGGTGGCTACATTGGCGACGATGACCTTGAGGAAGGTGCCTTTACCCGCGACATGTACCGCTCGTACTTTGGTGATCATCTCGAGCGGCTCGTCCAGGTCAAACGCAAGTACGACCCGCACAACAGGTTCCACCATCCGACCTCCATCCCACTGTCCGTAGACGGCAAGTGAGCCGCTCGAACCTTGTTTATGCACAAACTTGTCCGTAACAACAGGGATAACAAACGTGCGCAAATAATCCTCCACATGAGAAGATCGCCGATGCTTCTTCCCACGTTATCGAACCTAGCTCGCGGCGCCTTCCCACGTTATAGCGCCCGCTGCCCCCGCGTTGATTCTCTGCCTCAAAAATGCATACACTCCTACTTCGACCACACATCCCGAGTCAACCCAGCTTCTTCGCACAGCATGCGGAAGGGTCCACTCGCATGATACAGCTGGAGAGGTGGTCCATACTCAACCACCTCACCGGCATCCATCACCGCAATCTTGTCCCATCCCACCAGTGTTAACAAACGGTGGGCGATGCAGATGACCGTAGTCTTGTTCCGTGTGGACTCTGTCTGAATGGCGCGCTGGATCACCACATCAGTGTCCATGTCCATCGCTGCAGTCGCTTCGTCAAGGACAAGTATTTTGCTCTGCTTGACAAATGCCCGGGCCAGAGACACCAAGGATCGCTCCCCGACGCTGAGGTTGTCGCCGCCGTCTTCGATTTCCATGTCCAGGGTCCAAGCTGCGTCACCTTTCACCTCGGCTTCCTCTCCCATCCTTGAGGCCAGCCCAGCACGAGCCATAGCCTCGTACAGCTCGGCATCAGAGCGCTCGTCGAATGGATCCAGATTCGTCCTCAGCGTGCCGCTGAACAGAACCGGGGTCTGTGAAATCACTGCCATGGCTGAGCGGAGTGTTGTGAGGCCTAATGTGGCTGTGTCTACGCCGTCGATGGTGATCGTGCCTTCGCAAAGTTCTGCGAGACGGAAAAGGGCCACTGTAAGCGACGTCTTGCCCGCTCCTGTGCGTCCAACAACACCGACTCGGTCGCCCGGCTCGATCCTCAGAGTCCTGGGGTTCAGCAAGGAATGATGCTGTCCACTTACACTGCCTTCAATACGTTCGGCTGGCCCGAGCGGTACGCCATGGTCGCTTTGTCAAAGGTGATTGCGCCTTGTGACGGCCAATCCGTCGGGTCCGTGGCTAGCACTGGCGCGGCTTCCTCCTCGGTGAGCTTGAGGTACGGCAACATCCGCTCCATCGCGTTCACTGACACCGTCAGCGGCGACCTATCTTCTGTGGCTGGAGCCACCGAAGCTCCGCACACAGTACTCACTAGACACCTCCAAAAACGTAGCTGACCTCGTCAACTCACCCAGCACCGACGTCGTCTGGATCGCATAATAGAGCACCAAGGCGACCTGCCCAGGCGGCGCCCTCCCAGTGACACACAACAACGCCGCGCCAAGAACCAGTAGCGACCCCGCAAGCTCTTGTCTCAATGTGAGCCAGTCCATGCCTGCCATACTAAGCAGCATGGCCTGGGTCTGGTCGTCGGTCTTCTTTGCGTTGGCTTCGATAAAGCGATCAGCCACGTCAAACGCCCTGATAGTCGGGAGGCCCCCGACCGACTCCACAAAGTGGGAAAGGGCAACCCCGCGGCTGATCGAGCTAATACGTTTTACTTCTCTGGCGAATGGGCGGTAGAAGAAGGCAAGGGCACTTGACATCAGCTCAGCGCCACAGCGTCTGTGACTCACCCATACAGCACCCCCACGATGCCCACACTATCCGTCAGCAGGAACTCCACTTTAACTCACATTGCAATGTAGTACGGGAATGTCAAGCTGATAATGATGATCGAGCCGACGAGCTGAAATCAGACAGACTTTCTCGGCGAGAACTCACCGCGGCCACCACTGATGTCACAGACTGGAAGGCACCCGGCAGGGTACCGTCAATCGTGCCGAGATCGGCAGAGAACACTCCCTGAAGACGACCCAGCGGCGTGGTGTCGAACATCCTCATTGGGCTGAACATCACCGACCTTGTCGCCTGCGCATAGATGCTCTTGGATGCTTTGATCGACCACAGAGTCATAGCCATCACCATGACCAGGTTGAAGACAGCGGTGAGCGTCCCCAGCAATGCATACATGCCTTGGTAGAAGGCTGGACGGCGGTGGAAGTGGTCGCGCTGCCAGTAGACGAGCCAGAGAGTCGTGGCTAGTGAGGCAGCTTCCATCAGCACGATGACGGTGAAGATCGGGGCAAGGGCCCAGACTCTCCCTGCAGCGAGGTATGCCGCGTAAACCTTTGGGCCAACAGCCCCAGTAATACGGGCCTCCGGGGTGACTAAAGGGGTGGGTGAAACTGTGGGCGTCAAGGCCCCAGATGGTGAGGAGTCGTCCGCGCCGGTGTCGTCGCTGGGTGGCGAGGTATCGTCGGCTCCGGTGTGGTCGCTGGAACTGGCGCTTGTGCCAACGTACATGCCATCTCCGTCCTCCTGATCATCCGCTTTGCCGCAATTGCCTTTCACAACTACTCCCCCATCCACCCAATACACCTGATGCGCTTTTGAGAGCACACTCCGCGAGTGCGTTACCAACACCACGGCCTTGCCGCTCTTGGCCAACCCCGCAATCGTCCGAAAAACGTCGTTCCCGACCTCGGCGTCAAGCGCACTGAGGGGATCATCGAGCAGCTGCCGTCAACAGAATCACTGATTGGGCACTCACATAGACCTCTGCATCCGCATAGAGGGCCCGAGCAAGGCTGACACGGTGCTTCTGCCCGCCAGATAGGTTGATACCCTTTTCTCCAATCTGTCATCAGCCTGGTGTGTATGCTGTGATCCTCACCTCCGTCATGTCCCCGTCGGGCCATAACTCGACGTCACGATCAAGCTTGGCGCCGCGGAGGCTGCTCCAGTATCGTTTCTCATCCCACGGGAGCCCGAAGACGATGTTATCTCGCACAGAGGCGTTGCGGATCCACGGCTCCTGGGGGCAATAGGCGACTCGTCCACCCACTGCCACCTCGCCGGAGACTTTGGGCATTTCGCCCACTAGTCCCTTAAGAATGCTGCTCTTTCCAGCACCGACCGGGCCAGCAATGACTGCGAGAGAGCCTGGGGATACTTGAATTTCCACGCTGAGGCCGAAACCGTCGTACCATTTCCACGACGCGCTGGCCCTTACCCCAGTACCTGGATCCACGACAGCGGACTCGCGCCGTTGAGTGTCGAAGACAGTGGAAGCCCGCTCAAGCGCGTTCAAGCCATCCACCAGCATGTGGAAATTGGCCGAAAGTGAGGTCAGGGGGTTGTACAATAGCCCGAAGTAGGTCATTGCAGTGAACAGGTTGGCAATGTCCATCCGGGGGTGGAGCGCCGAATATATGACGAATGCAACGATCGAGCCGAGGAGTGGGAGGCACTCAACCATCGCTTCGTAGACGGATGAAACGACGGCTTCATTGCGGATTCCACGAAGCTCCTTATGACGGAGTTTGCGCAGGCGTGCAAGTAACGGTCTCTCCCATGCGAGCTGCTTAACTGTCGATATGCCACCGAGGATCTCGGCAAACAGGTCACTTCGTTGTTCTGTTACCACCATGAATCGTTGGCTGATGCGATAGGACGCCGCGAGTAGGAATGAGAGGGCCGGAATTCCAATGACAATCACAGCGATGCCAGCAAGCCCCGACACGCCTATCTGCAGGCAAAGGAGGGTGACGGCAACCACTATAGTGATAGGAGTGACGGCGAAGTAAGCCACCAGCCGAGGGAGGCCTGTGATCTGCATGGCGTCACGGGTGAGATGCGTGATCAGTTTGCCTATGGTTTGGGGGCGTTGGGAATCGATCGTGACCTTGTACACCGCCTGCGATATTGCACCCCGGACCATGAGGCCGTTTTGCTGGTTGGAAAAGGTAAACTGGGCTTGGAGAATGACTTCCAGGACGTAGAGGAGGAAGAGTCCAAAGGCCATGCCGATGCCGTGACCAATATGAGGCGAACTGTCCATGTCCATAGAGCTTGAATGCCGTGCCGCATATTCTGACGCTCAGCTGTTGCATCACACCCTACGGTTCACTCACCTCGCTGGCTGAACTTGATAATCTCCTTTGTCACCAAGGGCATTGCCATCGTAGTCGCATCAAGGAAGACTTTCTGGGGCAAGGCAATCCAGACTTCGGGGAACGAGCGCAAGATCGCCAATCCCAACATGACTGCCCCATTTTGAGTCCAAGACGTCCCATGGTCCCACTGTGAACAGTGCGCGTGATAGCGCTCTGAAACCGTTGCACTCGAGCTGTATGCGAAAAGAGCCTGGACACCCCACTGTGCCCTCTTGTACCAGGGAGAACACCCGGGCTTCCGCTCCTGTCTAGTGCTTCGTCGTTGCGATAGATTGGATAGAAGGGTATCGGTGCGGGCATCGCCTGGTCGTCAGCAGAGGCGGTCTCTGTTTCGTACATTTTCTACTCTCATCGAGCTCGAAAAGGTTGTCAGGTTGCAGTGGCAGGCGATATGCTTGAAATAGTATGGGGTCGAGCCACTGCGCGTTAGCAGGAGCCTTGAAACAGTCCAACCTTGAACACGAGTTTGGAAAAGATCGATGCGTGATGTAGCGGCAGGGTAGGCCTAGCTCTGAGCCAGGTCAGCATTATGTCGCAGCTTCAGTGCACCTACTTTGTGAACGACGTCTGACTGCTGGCGGTCTTCCCAGCGTCCTGTAGTGGAGTATGTTGCTCTTGGCCCATGTTTGGTGCAAGTTGTGAAGGTGCAAAGCATCAGGACAACAGTTGTTAAGTTAACATCTACGCTGTCTGCCCCACATGGTATGAATCAATCTGTCACGCCATGACGACAGGAGTAGCAGAGACTAGTCCTGTGCCTTGACTTACTGCTCCATGTGGTGCTCCCATCGTTAGTACGCGTTAGTCCGACCCGACCGCACATACAGAAAGCGCCCTGCGGGTCGCCACAAGGAAACCGGGTCACCGCAACGAAACTAACACGTGAGCCTATCAAACCTAATGTCGGTTGGGTTCGTTGCATTGATACAGGAGTTCTGCCGTGTGCTTGCATGCATTCGACAGACGTTTGCAATACTCCAACGAAGCACCATATGGTCTACTCCGACCCCTGCGCCTAGTAAACCTAAAGTCGGTCGGCCGGTTCGACCTGTTGCATTGATGCAGGACGTTTGCACATTTACAACGGTGCACCACGTGGGAGAACGACCGTCACGAGTCATGCGACCACTAAGTATGCTGCATTGCGGCGTTCCAATGCGGACATCGGTTTCGTATCAGCACAAGATCAGATGACCTGTCCCTGGGGTCCAAGTGGGGCGCCTGATACGCTCGACCAGTTCAACTTACCAGCCCCCAAGTGGCACGACAACCGGATAGTGCATGGTCACACGCGGTGTCACCAAACTAGTAGAGCGTCAGTCACACGCGATGCCATCAAGCTAATTCAGCGGCACATCTCATGAGCGTGCAAGCATCAGGATGTGGCACGACCAACAGTGTGTGGCGGCAGTGGTGTTGCTCTCACATCTCCATCACTCCGACCCGATGCCGAGGACCCATGCGGTTTATCGATGTCGTGCTTCACACTGCATTCTGTCTGGGCAAGAGAAAGGAAACTAGTACCCCACCTCTTTGGAAATCAGTAGATGGCCTACCCCGGATGGGTGAGAAGAAACGTAGCGGCGGTGCTTTGCTAATCCTATAAAGTTGCAGAGCCCTTCGCTTCAGGTTCACTCACTTCTCACTCCTCAGCACCCACTTCAACCTCCTCAACTCAACGAACTTTTGCAATCTTAAGTGAGTTCAACCAGTACCCTGTTAAGCTCCTGAAGTTGCCCGCGTATTTCTGACAGCACATCCAGCCAATATGATCGGTTCTGCTGCCGTGTACTCAAACCTTCCCACTGTGGATGAGGCTCATCAAACACTCTCCAAGGGCGACTTCGACAAGATCAAAACCGAAGTGGGGGGCCTTCTCCGCCCGTACGGTGACGCCTTCGGCATGTGTCTCGTTCACCATCACTTCGACCTGCTCGAGGGGGAGATCATGGCAGACGGGAATGATGGGGTTTGCAGTCCTCGGGTCGTGACTGCAGATGTTCTCTTTCACCCCAAGCGCTACGATCGCAACGGGGAGGTCTACGAATACTCGAGTACCCCACAGCCAGCTGTGCCAGAGGCCTTGTTCAAAGCTTTTCGGGACATTGTCCCGGAGGGCCTCTCTCTTGGCCTCTATTCCCGTCACGGCGACGATGAGGAAAGCGACCTGATTGAAGTTACCCTCCCGAACAGGGTTCAGAAGATGGTACCTCGCCACCCGACGAACACTGAATGGATTGCGACGGCCTGGCGTAACCACCTGGAGACCGACAAGGATCACAGCCACACTGTGGGTGTAATGAATGTCCTCGACGCCCAAGCTAACCAATATCCACAGGAAGAGATTACCCCGAAAGGAATGTTGGTGGCAGCCAAGTGCCCGGTCGCCAATGTTAGTGGAAGTAAAATCCACGCCAGTCTTCTTTAGTGAATAACTGTCACCTGAACTCGTTCATATCTATGGTCTGTTAGTAACAAAGTGGTGACAGTAAGAAATGCCGTTGAAAGGAAGCAAATGCAATGCGTTCAGTGTGGAAACGACTTCCAGAGTCGTGAGCTGAAGCACTTGGTGCCAAAGAAAAGCCCGTTAGGTCACCCCCGTCCGGTTACTAGTAGAGGAGGAATGGATAGTGCAAAGCATCAAGGTCTAGTTCTCAAGTTGACCGTGATTGAGTGAGCTCCGTCCTCCTCTGTTGACTAGGTAAGGTCCCTGGATCCCCGGACCCAACCTGCTTGCTGTGTGGAGCCTGTCCGACTTCTCCTGGGAGTGGTAAAGCAAGCCACCGGTTTGTCAGAGTCTCTCATCTTGACACTCGACAAACATACTATCTGGTCAGCAGGGAGAAGGTGCCGTTTCTTGCACCCTTCACCATGGCTTTCCTTGTCGAATGCTTGCAGCGTGGTGAGAGAAGGATACAGTTGGGCTCACGTCCATAGTACAGTACCACCTCGATCCGGTTGGTGCGGATGAACGGTCCGAAGTTTGGTAAATCGCCACGACCGGGGTCAAGTCGGCCCATTGTTCCCAGTGCCCGATGCACCTCTGAGGCGGACGAGCGGACAGTCATGGCGTCGTTTAGGGCACCACAAGGCCAGTAGGCGGAGCTAGCGTCCACATCCGTAAACCCACAGATACTGTGGTGTCGTGGTCCCGTGTCGACCAAACTCGGGCCGATCCTTGTAGAGCCCGGCAGCCCGTCGGCATCCGGTCGCGAGGTGCACCCAAACACACTGCAGGAGTTCAGAGCTGCTGAAATTCTGACCACCCAACGTGTGTGCTCGGAGACGGAAAACCCAAGGATGTACCTCATGATCGGGGCACCGGTGCGCCGACAGCAGAGTCTCATGCACCTCGGTCACAGTGGTGCTGCGATGCGCAGCACAATTATAGGCATACCAGCATCGGCTCAGTCAGGGCACAAACCATGTGACTGCCATCCGTCCATTCGGGCCGGGTTTTGCACCCCGGGCCGCCGCTCCGAGGAAGAATAGCTGATGTATGGAGAATGCAAGGAGTTCGTCGAGGCAAACCGAGCTCCTCCACATCGGACTACATGTGCGTGCCACCAAGAGACCAAGAGCTGGACCGATGCGCGGGGAACATGTGCTCAACGTCAGGGAGCAGCCTGTTGCCCCGGCCCGCTGGCGGACCCCCACCTCCAGCGCCCCTTTCCCCACGCCGATACCAAAGCTTACCTTTGGCTGGTTGTAGGAAGTTGCCCGGAGCTACGGAGTACGCTCACTGTTGTTGTAGGTGACACTGTCGCGGTGCATCTGTATGTCTACTTAAACCTGAGGGCCCCACGGGCAGACTCTCCAGACCAGGATACCACCACAGGCCATGACCCCGATCAATCACCCCGACGAGGACCTGAAGCGCGAGGTCTCCCACGCCAGCGACATCAAAGGAGGATCTGCCGATGTGGAGGCTGTCCAAGCCGATGTTGCGGATAACGCGGCTGCTGGCTATGTCGACCCCACACTGGTCATCTCTGAAGAGGAGAACACGCGCCTTCGTCGTCGAGTTCACCGTCGCATTCTACCACTTCTCACTCTGGCGTACCTTTGCCAAGCCCTCGACAAGGGAACTACCGCGACATCGAGCATTATGGGATGGCTCCAGGACATCAACGCGAAGGGTGAGCTCATGGTCTCTGCAGTCAAGCTAACAGCGAAGGCCAGGACTACGCCCTGACATCCACGCTGATGTGGATTGGCATCATTGTCGGAGAGCCTCTTGCCAACCAGGCTGTGCGACGTCTCCCTGTGGCCAAGGTCCTGAGTGTCGGCATTGTCATTTGGTCTGTGGTAAGTCGCGTGGCCTGTGGAAGCATCACTCCTTACACTCTTCACAGCTTCTGATTGGTATCGCGTTCTCCCTGTCTGTTCCGCCGGTCTTTGCAATCCGCTTCCTCCTCGGATTCTTCGAGTCCATCATCGGTCCCTGCCTGCTCACTCGTAAGACTGATGAGGGGAGCGGTGGGGAAGCGCTGACCTCTTAAGTTACGGTCCAATGGTATCTTGCCCCAGAGCAACCTCTTGTTCAGGCAGTCTGGCAGTGTAAGTTTATCTCGCCGAGTCACATCCCGTGCTGACATAACCTTCCAGGCATGGTGTAAGTACCCCATGGAACTCTTTCACCGATCTAATCAAACAGCGGTGCCAACACTATCATCTCTGGTATCCTCGGCGTACGTACCCAAGGTGGCACCATGCTAATCCTCCCCAGTATGCCTTCTACCACGTCAAGGACCATCATGGACTGAAGGGATGGCAGTGGATGCACATTGCCATCGCCATCGTGTCCTTCATCGCCGCCATCATCATCTTCATCTTCCTCCCAGACTCTCCAACGCAAGCACGATGGGCATCGGAAGAGGAGAAAGTCAAGCTCGTGGAGCGTGTTCGTGCAAACAACCAAGGCCTCAAGCAGAAGAAGTTCAAGAAATCCCAGGTTGTCGAAGCCTTCACCGACCCCTATTCGCTCTGTCTCTTCTTCCTTCCGTTCTTTCAGACTCTCGTTATTGGCGGTGTCAACAAATTCAACAACCTTTTGCTCAACCAGGCATTCCACTTTGACGTCCTACAGTCGCAGCTGCTGAACATCCCCCTTGGCACCCTGACGGTGAGCCCCCTCCTCGTTCACAACAGCTCACCCTCAGGTCACTGGGTACTTTGTCATCTCTTGGTTCATCCGCCGCTACAATCAGACACTCCTCACAATGATTGCGTTTACCATCCCTAACATCATCGGTGGGTCTCTCAGGAATCAGCAGCATTGACTCCCTAGCGACCATTGTGATCATTCTCGTTCCTCCGTCGGACAAGAGCAAGGGTGGCCTGGTTGTCGCCCTCTACATGCTTCAAATCTTCCAGGCAAACAACCCTGCCATCTTCCTCATGCTTTCTCGCAACTCGGCTGGACAGACCAAGAAGAGTGTGACATACGCCATCACCGTAAGCCTACCTATCACTACTAAGAGCATATGCTGACTAGATAGTACATGGGATGGGCAGGTGGCAATGCCATTTCGCCCCAGCTTTTCCAGGCTCGTTGGGCTCCACGCTACATCCACAGTCTTCACATTCATCTGGCCCTTTGTGAGTAGTCACAGCCACCAAAATGGAACTGCAGCTGAGAGTTTCAGACGGCTCGTTTATCACGCTCTGTCTCATCACCCGCTGGCTTCTTGTAAGCCGTAACAAGAAGAAGATTGCCGCCCAAGGTCCGGGAGGTCCCAAGAACGAACGTGCCTTCGACGACCTTACAGACATCGAGGTGATTAGATATTGGCTCGGATACATAGTGTTCGCGCAACTGACACCTCAGAACCCGGACTTCAGATACTGTCTGTGAGGAGGAAAGGAGACCGAAGGTAGGAACGAGGAGGTGGCTGTGCTCGAAAATGTGTTGAATGAAGCTGTGTTGAATGAAGCAAGTTGAATTGTAAAAGCGTTGCCACGTCTGAAACTGTGATCTGCTTGAACAAGTTTGGCCCCACTTCAAACCCTTTGCAGTCTATTTCGAAACTCATGTTGGAGTGCTTGCATTTCGTGTATAGCGAGCGTTTACAATTGAATGGCACTGATTCAAGACGTTGTGTGGACGTATTGATGAAGCAAGTATCGATGCAGCACGTGTCCGGTACAAGTGAGGTGAGGTCACCACTGCCAACAACAATGGCTGGTGAACTCAGGTGTGTCTGAAAGGTGATCGGAGTCCTTTAGTGGGACTAGGAGGAGGGGAAAGGTTTGGGAGCTTGGACATGTGGGCCAGGCGCGCTGAAGCTCGAAGGACAGCAGAAGACGGGCGAGGTGACTGTGGGTTCGAAGCACGGCCGCAGAGTTGCCTGGAGTAGGAGAATCGAGCCGGGGAAGGTGAGGCTGGAGTCGGGAGATAATATGGCCCGGCCTCGAATGAGCTGGCCGAGGGGCGTCGCGGTCGATGAGGTGTTGCTGGAGGCAGTTGTCGTCTAGGCGTCGAAGGGCTTGGGCACAGAGGCCATCGAGAAGTTGCAGCAGTGACCTTCTTGGGAGTCTTGGGTACGCTCCACGGTTCGGAGGGTGAAGACAGTCGCGAACGCCTGGTTGGTGTTCGTGGAGGCACCAGGCTGTGTGCTACCAAGGAATGGATGGGAGCGGGTGGCGGTGGGGCTGCAGACGTGCTTAAGCGCGTGTCCATGGTAGTGTGTACTTGCGTCAAGGCCAAAGTAGGATGGGTAGATGCATGGGGGAAACGACAACGTCGCGGCTTGATAACCACAGCGCCGTCGGTGCTATGTACACCTTGTGACAACAGCAGTAGCCAGGAGGATGGGAAATCACGCCAGAACACAATGGAGCAAGGGATGGGAGGCGCACCTCGCCACAGGCACACAGGTAGCAGTGGACACTCCCCAACGCGCCACAAGACCGAGTGAGCAGGGTAGGAGCGGCCATTGATGGCTTTCTCGTGTCGGTCGTCGGACAGGTGAGAGGCGCTTGGATGTGCGGCGCCGGAGAAGCCCCTGCCGTCATCGGCCCGTCAGCTCCTGGTGGGTCGAGAAGACGGGCATATGTACCTTGCGCCATAATGCTCCCAATTAAAGGGTGCTGGGACATTGCTCCGACTCATGATGGCCCCGTTGTCTTTCAAGTCTTCCGCCACTGGCGCCACAGGCGCCACCTCAGCGGCATCAAGCCTTTACCCTGGGCGCCAAGTACCGCCAGTGATGGACTCGGCGACGCCCAGACAGTGATTTGCAGCCTCCCGTGCTTCCCTGCTCCCGACTTGGCTTGCCCACCTCAACTGTAGTTTAGTAGGGCGTGTAGCTGCTGATATAGAAGCCACGATCGCGTCGTAACTGTGGGCGCGCTATGCATCACCAACCGGAGGATCCAAGCCTCAACAAATCACCGCCCTATGATCGCGTCTCTCCACTGGGACAGGTGGGGCTAAGCTGCCGGAGCTGAACATTCTGAACCGATCACCTCCCATTGCTGGGCTTAGATTGCTGAACTTGGTGCGTGCAGGCGCATCCGAATCAAAAGCACTTGCCTTGAACTTTGAACGTCATCTGGTCGTGGAGGGGAAGGGTAGCGCGGGGGGAGTGTGGGCGGTGAGGTGCCCACAGGCCGCCGACGCCGCATGGAGGATGGATTCGCAGCTTCTGAAGAGCGGTGTAGTCAGGTATGTTAGCTTCGTATCACAAGCCATCGGATCTAACTTTGCCAAGACTATAGTTGAAGACCGACCATCACGGGCCGAGCTCTTGAGGAGGACCTTGAGTTGCGTGAAGCAAGCTATGTGCCCAGCAGCGTAAGACCTCACCATAAACAGCCGGCAGCAGATTTGACCGTTTCCAGACGGCGATCCACATGTCAGTGGCTGGGGCACTGCCAGCAGCATGCGTCGAAGTGGCCGACACCCTCTGGCGGATCATCTTCAGCGCCGGAGTCACCAGCACCCCAACCTCATTCGGCATACACCTATGCATCCATGCATGTGCAGTGCGAGACGATCTGACCCCAAGCTCTAAGCGAAGACAACCGTCTTCGTTTTGTTGAGGAAGACTCGTCCCTCGGTGGTCCACTTGACAGCAGCAGCGAGCACCTGGCTCTCAATGTTGGAGCCCTCCTCGACGAGCTCCTTGGGGCTCATGGCGTGGTCGACACGCGCAACACGCTGCTCAATGATCGGCCCCTCGTCAAGATCGGCCGTGACAAAGTGGGCAGTCGCACCGATGGTCTTGACGCCGCGCTCGTAGGCCTGGTGGTAGGGCTTAGCACCCTTGAAACTGGGCAAGAACGAGTGGTGGATGTTGATGATGCGGCCGCTCATCTCGGAACAGAGACGAGGGGTGAGGACCTGCATGTAGCGGGCAAGAACAATGAGTTCAATGTTGAACTCGGCGACAATGTCCAGGATCTGCTGCTCCTGCTGCGCCTTGGTGTCCTTGGTGACGGGGAGGTGGCGGAACTCGATGCCATAGTTGGCGGCGAGCTGAGCAAAGTCGGGGTGGTTGGACACGATGATGGGGACCTCGACGTTGAGCTTGCCCTCCTTGATACGGAACAGCAGGTCGTTCAAGCAGTGACCGATCTTGGACACCATGATCAGGACGCGAGTCTTGCGGGCTGCGGGGCGGATCTCGTAGTAGTCGAATGAGAACTTGGTGGCGAGCTCCTCGAATGGCTGCTTGAGCTTGGAAGCGTCATCGGAGTCGGTGTAGCCAAAGTGCACGCGCATGAAGAACTTGTCCGAGACTGGGTCGGAGAACTGCTGCAGGTCGAGAATGTTGAGCTCGAGGGATGCAAGCACGCCGGTCACGGCATGAACGATGCCGGGCCTGTCGGGGCAAGAAAGGGTGAGGATGTGGTCGACCTTGGCCATGTTGAGATGGTCTTGAGGTGTTGCTGGCGAGAAGTGCTTTGACGAGGTGTGACGCGCCGAGGGAAAAACAACAATCCGACGCGGCAAAGCTCGTCGAGTCGAAGGGGCGAATTGTCGGCGGCAACCTGCCGCGCTGCCGCAGATTCAGGTCTTCATCCCTATCTTGCCGGAGACACGTGGAAAATTCGTGGGGCCCACATGGCGGAGAGCCAACCGACAGGTCGGTGATAGCGTCCAATGTGAGGGCTCGCAGGGATGTCGGACATTTGTATTTGCCGTTCGTTCCCCAGCGGCCAAAGCTATATGGGGTAGTCGGTCAGTTGTAGCACTGGCGGCAGACGAACAGAGGTATCAGACTCCTCCGTTTTATCGAACCCGTCTATTTCAACAGCGCCGAGTGTCCACAGGCCAATGCGCACGCGTGACGGCGAACGACCTTCTGACGCCATTACGAGCTCCTAAGCGAGTGTGGTGATCGTTCATCGGCGACTGGCGAGGTCTCGATGGTGTCAACGGGCGTGATAAGTCGGAGCAGGGGCAGGGCAGTCGGCTTGACCCGTGGTTGCAAACTGTACCATGCGAGGTGTCGTGGTGATATCTGCCGTCGTGCGATGTGACCCACGAGTACAAGAAGAGCCATATGAATGAGGTCCAGCGCAGGCCACGTCTCGATACTGCTGCCATGACCCAGCCGACGACCACAGACGAGTCCACTACAGTCCCCCCCGGAGTCCCCGTCGCGCCGTTTGATCCGACATACGGCGGCAAGGTGAACCCCCTAGCAGCTTCCTACAACGCCAACTTCTACGACTATGGTGCACCACTTGTAAGCTACGACGTGGCCTCGCTGGACCCTCTGCCAGAGGTCCGCCAGCCGCGTGCCAACGGTCGAGGCCCATGGGTGAACCCTCCTCGTCCCGATGGTCAGCTCTCGCCCTACTATGGCAAGCTGTTCAACGAGCACTACGACCACCCACGTGTGTCTCCCAATTGGGATATCCACATCTACCACAAGCCGAACAACAAGGGCGAGCGCGAGTATGCCAAGAAAGTTCATTCCGCGCTCCGCCGCGAGTTCCCCGAGATCGGCACGTACACCTTCTACGAGGTTGCAATCGGACCACACGTGAGACGCCTCAGCACGGGCGACGGGACGATGCTGACCAGCAGCCTGTGCCCATGTTCCTTGTCGAGATTTACACCACCGAGCAGCTTGGAGCAGTGTTCTCCTATCTCGTTCAAAACCGTGGCCCCTTGTCGTCAGTGCATCACCCTGGAACTGACCTGACTCCCACAGGGTTCTCATCCACCCACACACTGGAGACCAGGTGGCCGACCACTCAACGCATGCGACCTGGCTGGGCAACAAAGTTGACCTGGATCTGGACGGCTTGCGCCTCAGCGATGCCAAGTGGCGGGCAACAGATGAGGGTCAGGCGTGGTCCAAGGTGGAGCAGGAGCGAGCGGCCGTCAAGGCTGCCCTCCAGGCAAGCCCAGAGGCCAAGGATTGAGGAAAGGGGGCGTGATAGGGAGGTTGCCATATATAGGGAGGTTGCCATGTAGAACATATGGCATGGGGATGCACATATTGGTACCTGTGGGCGCTGGCTCACATTACAACTCCTCGCGTGTCGGGTCGCTTGGAGAAGGGCTTGGAGGTTCCTCCGAACCCCGTATCGCCTTCACGCGTTTGAACATCGGCATCCATGGTATCCGCTCATGTTCACACTGGCAGCGTTCAGACTTGGGGACCCCAGCGAGAGCCTGTCAAGTTAGCATGTGGACAAGGGGGGCGCGCTGTCGCGGCGGTTGCACCCCACCTGTTCGATGTGATTCCCTGGGGCGTGTCAGATAGAACTGCAGAGGCACCCACCGCAACCCCACCAGGTCGGCTTGCCGTCATTGGGGCAGACGACACGATGGCACATGATGAATGCCAACGTGATCAACAGCGTGAGATTCAGAAGCCGCTGTGCCATGGACATTGCTGCCAGATGGTTGATTGACGAACCACGAAATGGAGGATTGTGAGGTGGAGCAGAGTTACTCCGTTGGAATCGTCGCGGTCAATGAAGCAAGGTGATCATCTCTCTTCTCAAGGGTAATCTCATCCATAATCAATCACACCCTGTGATGCGCGCAATAAACCTGTATGACGAGCATGGCCAGAATCTGTCAGGCTGGCGAAGTCGGCATGTCAATCCAGAGCCCCACCCAAGGCAAGGGATGTCAAGTGAGTCAGCAAGTCTGAAGCAAAGGAAGGGTCGCGTCAAACGACATAGACGGTGGTCACGTCGGCAGCAGTCACGACTTGGCGTACAGGAATCGCGTGGGGCTAGATCTAGCCCTGCTCCCTGCTCCAATCTAGCTGAGACAGACGGAGCCGGCGGCCGGCGCGTCGTTTCGTCACGGCTGGTGGGATACGCAAGGACCGGCCAGTATCCAAGCCCTTCGAATGTATCATTAGCGAGTGAGCGTCTGTGTAGAACTCCCCTTAAGGCCCACGCTGATACGACGTGCTCGTCTGTCAGTGCATGTAAATGAAATGAGCATCGATGAATCAGCAGTGGCCGCACCAGCTGCAACTGTAGTTGCATGCTTTTGTGATAGGTGCATGCGGACTGGGCATTGCGTCACTGTTTGTCGTCACTGTTTGTTCCGCCAAGCTGTATGAGACCACTAACATCCACCCAGTTCGCCACTGCCCGAGCAAGAGATAGCCGGGCATGTGTAGCCAGCCCCGGGCAGGCTCCAAGGTTCACCAACCGGGCGCCGCCTCCGACCATAAGCAGGTTGGTTGTAGATAACTCGGGCTCTCGACGGCGAACCACCACTCGGCCAACAGCCGTGTCCCAACTATCCCCCATTGCTCTTGCTCACCACCCGACTTGTTTCTACCGAGACCTCGGTAGCCCTGTTTGGCCAGCTGTTAAAACCCGGGCTCCACGATGCATGCGCGTCTCTTCTTCCTAATTATCGTCGACTGCGACATCGACCAAACATCATGTCCCCCGTACTCGACCAGATCGCCGCACCGCTGGGAGGCTCAGCAATCATTGGAGCGCTCCGCTCGGTGGCGGATGCTCTCCCAGCTTGGACCACACACCCTGCTGCTCTCATCGCATGGTGGATTGTGGGCACTGTGGCCACCGTCGCCTTCTTCCTCTATCCCTACCAGTCCCTGGTATGCACGTTCAAGACGCTACCTGGCCCACCACGCAAATCGGCTTTCCTTGGCAACTCGATGCAGAGTATGGAAGGCGAACCTGGCTCCCAGCACAAGAAATGGCTGGACAAGTATGGGAAGACTGTGCACCTCACTGGGCTAGGCGGTCGCAGTGCCCTCCTGACGGCGGATGTCACGACCATCGGCTACATCCTCCAACACGGCTATGACTTTGCCAAGCCGTCCTTCGCCAGCAACCTACTAGGCCCGCTACTAGGTTGGGGGCTACTGATCGCCGAGGGCGCAGACCATCGGCGCCAGCGCCGCGTTGTACAGCCAGTGTTCAGCCCTGCGCACGTCAAGCTCATGATTCCTGTCTTCCTCAACAAGTCGTACGTGCTCGCCAAGATGTGGAACGACCTCATCGACTCCAAAGGCGACCCGGTGAAGGCTGGACTCGAGTCATCCGACTTTGCTGCTCCCAGCCCTGGGACGGCTGCCGACCTGCAGGTGGCCGGTGATGACGGCCTCAAGATCGACACGCTTCGGTTCTTCAACAGGCTGGCTCTCGACATCCTTGGCGTCGCTGGCATGAACAATGATTTCGACAGTCTTCGCAAGAGCAACAACAAGCTGTCCAACTCGTACAATGACATCATTGCTGCTGTTCACGCCATGACGCCCATGTTGCTGATGGAGACGTTCTTCCCGATCCTGCGTACACTGTTTGTGAGTGATGAGCCAACATCACAGCCCTCGCTGACTATCGAAGCCTACGGAGCGTAACCGCACAGTCTTCAAGAACGTGGCTGTCACGAAGGAGGAGAGTAACGTGAGTATGCAAGAGGCGATGACGATGCTGATGGCGTCAGACACTTGTGCAGGAGAAGAAGAAGCGCATCGCCAACGAGAAGGAAGGCATCTTGGCCCCGACTGAGGTCGACAAGGACATCCTGTCCCTCTTGATTCGCAACAACAGCTCGGCTGAAGTCCGCGACGACCAGCGGTTGACCGATGACGAGGTTCTCGCACAGGTCACCACCCTTCTGTTCGCCGGGCACGAGACTACATCGACTGGCCTGGGCTTCCTTGTCGAGCGGCTCGCGAACCACCCTGAGGTCCAGCAAAAGCTGTATGAGGAGGTTTCCCAGTTCCCAGAGGACATGCCAGACTTGTGCGTCTCTACATCACTGCGCAGTTGAGTGCTAACAGTTCACGCAGTGACCAGCTTAACTCGCTTTCGTACCTTGACAACGTGGTTCATGAAGTCCTGCGTATGGACAGCCCCGTCATGGCCACCATCCGCGTTCCAAACCAGAACTGCGTCCTTCCAGTCGGCAGTCCCATCGTAGGCACCGACGGTAAACTAATCGACAGCCTTCGAGTGAAGAAGGGCACTTCCATCTTCATCGAGATCGGCTACGTGAACAAGCTCCCAGAAGTTTGGGGCCCGGACGCGCACGAGTTCAACCCGGACCGCCACGACCGCCCGCCCCTCGAGAAGGTGCCCGGCGTGTATGGCAACGTCTTGTCGTTCCTTGGTGGCGCACGCAACTGCATTGGATACAGGTTTGCCGTGACCGAGATGAAGGCGGCGACATTTGTCCTCGCGCGCAACTTCAAGTTTGAGCCATTGCCCAGCAAGCCCCCAATCAAGCGCGAGTGGATGGTGGTCCAACGCCCAACCGTCGAGAATGAGAGCTCGTATGGCCCGCAGATGCCTCTGATTGTGCGCAAGCGGCATGTCCACGAGCTGTAGACCAGTTGTATTGTCGTGTGACCGCCCAACCCGTCGTAGCAAACCGAGTAGATGCGGCTGTCGGCCAGCCACCTTTTCCGACACCCCTCAGTAACACTATTAGCTTAGTTGACCTTCTGCATGAACGCATGGGTCATTGGTCATTAGTACACCACAGAGCGAACGGCCACTGAGTAAGCCCTCCCCAGACAGATGCCGCCTACCACCCCCTCCAGTTGCCTATTGTACATGCAATGAAACATCGCTCGATGCAAAGTAACAATGTCGTGGTCGGCTGGCGGCGCCTGTCGCTATCGTGGAGGCAGCGCGTGAGCGCATTCGTACCGCGAACGTAGGGCCTTAGTCGAGGTCCTCAGCGAGCTGGGCCTCGGTCTTGGCGGGCTGCTCCGACTCCTGGAGGATGAGGTCCGCAATGTTGTCGGCCATGGCGGCAGCCTGGTCGGCCGACTTGGAAACGGGGGCCTTGCCGGAAGACGAGCCCTCGGCGATCTGAGGGACCTCACCGTCAACATCGCCGGCGTCGGGGCCGGCAGCGGCGGCGAGAGCCTGCTGCTGCTCGACGGCGCGGCCCATCTCAGCCATGAGCATGGCGCCGAGGACGGGGTCCGAGTCGACAATCTTGGACATCTGCTCGATAACACCGGGCATGTCCTCCTCCGACTTGACGGTGCGGAGGAGCTGGGCGAGCTGGCGGGCCTTAACGGGGTCGACGGGCGGCAGCTGGCCGTTGGCGCCGGCGCCGGCAGCGGCGGGGACAGCGGCGGCAGCCGCAGCGGCCTCGGCACGCTTGGCCTTGGCCTCGCGAGCAGCGCGCTTCCTAGCGATGGCGCGGTCGATGGGGGCCATTTTGGAGTTGTTGGGAAGGAAAGGGGGTGGAAGAGAGGGAGGCTTGACGATGACAGCCCAACCCTAGTCGCGTAGTTTCGAGTGAAAAGTCGGTCTGGGGTGCAATTGTGGATAAGCCATGTGGTCAACGTGGATTCTGCGTGCAGTGCACGTGGCCAGCAACATTGTGTTTGGCATCCTTGCATACTCTTGCATACACTCTTACAAGTCCACTGGCACGACAGATGGCTTCTACCTGCACAGGGTCTTCGCCTGATTCTGCTTGCTATACATGCCAGCACTCCACACTGCTGAGGCGATGTCTTCTTCAAGTGTGGAGTCCCTTACTTGAGCCCCTCCAAACTAAGGCGACATTTGTCTGGGGTGTTTGGGCTAAGGGCGACATCAACTCATCTGAATGGAACACCATCTGCATGCACAGCGGACGGGGCAAGCTCTCATATTCAAAAGAATGCATACTCGGCACTCCTCTAGAACAGTACACCCTTGACCTGCTCAATATCTGACACCTTGATGTTCTTGATAAGCAGGATGGACACCAGCGCCAGGCCCATGATAGCAGTGCCAGCAATGAGCATGCGGCTTTGCGCCTGGGCGTACGCCAGTGAGATCGCAGTGCGGACGTCGGTGCCAACGTCGTAGCTGAGCTGCACCTCAAGAGATTCGTAGATTTCCTCCCAGTCGGGGAGGGCTTCTTCGGGAAGCATAGACTTGAGTGCGCTCGGTAAGGTGTTTGTCCAGATCGCACCGGAGACACTGTTGCCTATGGCACCGCCAAAGTAGCCTGAAAGACCAAGAAGGGCGAGCATGCCGGCAGCATCGTTGTGACTGCCAGCGGCGAGAACGGCAACCTGCTCGACAAGGGTGAAAGCCGACCCGCCGATTGAGATGAGGACCTGGGTGAAGACAATCCAGCCGACGTGATGACCGGGCTTGCGGAAATGAATCATAAGGCCTTCACCGAGCGTGTAGATGGGCACGCTGATGAGGACGACCCATTTGAAGTATCCGGTTCGACGAATGAGGTAGCCGACAGGCAGAAGCCACACTGTCGCGACCACATCGTAAATGGAGGCAATGTAGCCTGCCTTGCTGATCGAGAGGTTGTACACCACCTGGAGGTACGAGGTGAAGTATGAGGCCCAGCAGTAGTATGCGATCTGCCACGACACATTGAGCATGCACGCGCCGACGACAGTGCGAGACGACAGTAGGTGGAAGGGGATGAATGGGACCGGGGAAAAGTACTTTTCGACCAGCACAAATGCGGCCAGGCAGACGACACCGATGACGAGCATCGTGATGACCGAGGCGGAGCGCCACTCGTCTTCAATGGACGTCGCAATGGAGAACGGCAGGAGGAACAGGACCATTCCAGCCGACACAAGGAAGACTCCTAAGACTGAGCCAAAGTTAGCATGCGGCTTCGCGGGCAACGTACCATCAAACTGAATCAGGTAGTGGATGACCGACTGCATGGCTGTCCTACCCGACTGTTCCTTGACCTCGTGGCCGAGCTTGACAGCTCGGCGTTTCTGGATCTGGAGGAACACAAACATCGGGATGGCGACGACTGGGAGAATGATGGCGAAGGCTCCGTAGCCCCATCGCCAGTTGCTTTCATAGAAGCGCTCGGACATGGCGGGGCCCGCGTACGCCGTGATGATCCAAGGGGAAGATGTGAACGCAAACGCAAGT
Organism: Vanrija sp. TS_01; assembly: GCA_026725045.1. Taxonomy (NCBI): domain Eukaryota; kingdom Fungi; phylum Basidiomycota; class Tremellomycetes; order Trichosporonales; family Trichosporonaceae; genus Vanrija; species Vanrija sp. TS_01. The sequence goes on from JAPKIE010000032.1 coordinate 23,079, forward strand.
CCTCGGTTCCGGAGGTGGGACGTGTCGGCAGTGAGGACATCGACGCAAAAGATGATGCCGATGAAACCGATGGAGTAGAACACTTGGGCAGTGCAGTAGGTGTAGATTTCCTTGCAGGCCGCGCTGAGAATGAGACCAAGAGTGGCCAGGACAGTCATGGCGAGATAGCCATAGGAACGATCCCACAAGTTGAGAATCTTCGCGAGGACCATGTACGCCACACCAGACATGACGTTGGACACGATGGAGATGGTGGGGATGAGAGAGTGCTGTGAGAACCCAGATGTCACGTATGCTGTGAGATTGCCCGTGATCGACGACTGGAACGCATTGACAGCATAGGTCAGCCAGAAGCTGGGTTGTTAGCAGTGGAAGCGGGTGCCAAACGTACAAGGCATAAATGGTTCGCAAGGACGCCTTGTCCCAGCTCTGGGTGATGGCCTCTGCGGTCTTCACACCGGTCTGGACAGCCTCTTCGTCGGCGGGAATAGTGGCCTTCTCGTCCGCTGGCCAGTCGTCCGGCGCCGCTGGCGCGCCATGGTGCGTGGCCGCTGCTGTGTCGATGAGACTGACTGACTGGTCAACCTTCATGGTGGTGGGTTTTGAGCCAACATCAAGCCGCCGATGCTTGTTAAGAAGTGTTGAGCAGTCGCCAAAAACAACGCTCAATGGCTCTGTTGGTGCCGAGTCGGCCGATTATCTGGTATCAGATTAGACCTCCAAAGCCGCCATTTGGTGGTTTCGGCAGTCTCAAACCACGAGGCCGACTGATGTAAAATATTTTGGCGCGCCGCGCGGCTAATCTCGCAGTCGGGCTCTTGGCCAGATCGGGTCATATGGTAGGCTGGGCATGTCGGCCGAGGGTGGCGCAGGGCTGCAGAGGGTTTTATCAGATTGCATGTGCAGGGACCGGGTGTGTCGTCGCCTGCAAACTGGCGGTGAAGTTGCTTCACTTCGGCGGGTAAATCCTGCAAGCGCGGCGGCGGCAAGCACAGGGATCTTACCTTCCTCGGCAGACCCTATCATGCGCTCAACATCTTGTCCAAAGACAGACACACTGGTCCGACCTTCGCCGTAATTTTGTTGTATTCTATCGCACACGACAACGGGCCGTTCCGAGACGCAGCTGTGCCGCAATGTCGCTTGCCGGAACACTGTCTCTATACCCACGGCCTGGGTCCAGTTGGGAGCGCCGCCCGTACTTCAGTTCAGGTGACGAGAATGCCGCTCGAGCCGTGGTGTTCATCGGCGGCCTCTTCAGCGGCATGCTGGACGCGCCGTTTTTGCCCCGGCTTTCGCGCGCCCTCGGAGATGCGGGCTGGAGATTGTACGTCCTATGCCTGGGCCATTGCTGAGAGCGCAGAGTTCAAATCCACTGGTCAAGCGCGTATGACGGCTTCGGAACTGGTAGCCTTGATCGCGACTGCGACGAGCTCGGGTCGCTTGTTGCCCACCTCCGCACCCATGGTGTCCATACGGTGGTGCTTATGGGCCACTCGACCGGATCTCAGGCCGTGTTGAGGTACCTTAGCAAGGCTGGTCGCTCAGAGGTGCAAGGCGGGATCCTTCAGTCCCCCGCTTCGGATCGAGAGTTCTTTGCTGCAGACCCAGACGACACCAACGTCTGGAAGCAGTACCTTCCTCACGCCGAAGCCCTTATCGCAGCTGGCAAAGGGGACAGCTTGCTCAATGACAAGTTCACAGCAGAGACAAGTATCAGAATGACTGCATATCGACTCCATAGTCTGGTCGGCCTCGGGTAAGTACGGTCAGCCAGCTTTCCAGACTGACAGTTCAGAGGCGACGATGATTACTTTTCGTCCGATCTTCCCGACGTGCCCGACGACAGCGTGCACATTCACCCGTTGTCAAGCTCCTTTGGCAAGCTGTCAGCGCCTGCTTTAGCACTGTGGTGTGAAAAGGATCACTGTGCCGTTCTTCCAGACCAGACACCGTTGCTACGCAGGTGGGAGGCCGCAAGTAGAGGCAAACTTGAGTGGAGGATTCTCCTCGGAGCCTCACACACTGTCGACGAGGGGGACGCACAGGAAACCATGTGTTCCCATGTAGTGACTTGGCTACATCGGTTTCACACATAGAGGGATACACAGGTATACAACAATCGGTATGCACACAGTCTCGCCCTAGATGAGCAACAGCCCTTCGTCGTCAAGCTCAAACATAACCCTTCGCCAACACACCTCGACCCCTGGAGGGCCTTGATCTCGTTGACGCCACACCTCATTGATTAGGCGGAGAGCGCTCTGGGTATTGCCAAACTGTGCCTCTTCACCCAACTGAGAGAAGCGGTCTTGGAAGAACCGACGTTGTTGGGAGGTGGACGCATGCGCACTGGCGATGACGATGGGGAAGACAAGGGCGCGGTCAGCCCCTTCTACCCCTATGGTGTCCATGGCAGTCAGCGCCGAGACTGTATCTCGGACAGCTGTCGCGACCTCGAGAACTGGGTCTTAGCATGTGGGTTGGCTTAAATTGTCGACGTACCATCAGGAAAGCATCCATTCACCACGGTTGCGAGGAGAACTCGGGTGGCGTTGTAGAACACGTCTGACATGGCCTTGCGCTGCACTCCACCGAGATCCGTAGCTTCGAAGAGGTGGTTCTCCCTCCAGCACCGCTCGTCCAAGAGTCGCTCGATGGCGCTTGCGTGTGCGAGCAAGCTTCGGAGGGACAGCTGACCTATTCGCTGCGCTTCTTGCTTCCATTCCGAGAGGGCAATTGCTTCGGCAATGGCGAGCCGCTGCCGTCAGCCGAGATAGAGGAGTTTACTCACCGTCGTGCTATCACAGCCCATGACCGTCTCTTTGAGAAGTCTAGCCTTGTCTAGACCAGTATGCCCATCCAGTAGAAGGGTGCGGTACAGTGGGAGGAACTTGGATGCAACCCCTTCCGTGACGGACGTCAGAATGTCCGTCCAGATCAGCGGGTTGAGGAGGTGACCAAGACGACTGATCAGGCCGGCCGTGTCTGGGGGGGAGAATCTGGTGTCAGGTGGTTCATCGCATCGGCAACACTCACAACTCCTGCCCTCGCATCGAAGACGCGAGACACCGGCGACAAAGGTCGACCGACTCCCTCCAACCTTTGCGGTTTCCCCCGTCAAACAGGTGGAAACTGGCGACGGCCATTGTAGAGACAATCATCTCGTGCGTATCAAAGCGGGCCAGCGGCATGGCCTTGATCTGCGTGACATTGTGCCGGAGGCTGGTCTCGGCAAAGTCGACATCCGCATCTGGCATCAACAGGTGGCTGTCCGCACCGGGACGCCGCCGCCGACGCTTGGATCCCATGTGCAACGCAGCCATACTCGTGACAGACCCGAAAACCACAGAGTTTGTGAACGCCAGGGGTGCGATAAGGTCAACCATGGTTTTGCGGTCAAACGGGTACTGATACGGCAGAATGACTTTGAGATAGTGATCGAAGTAGCGCATATCGGGTGAATGTGTCGGGCTGGGGGTGCAGTATGTGGTCGATGGCTGGGTGAAGAGAGGATAGTAGGTGCTCGTGGGGTTGAGCGTGAGAATGAGACTGCTGGGATCGATGCCGAGCAGGGAGATGAGATCGTGGTCGAGGTCAGATTCAGCACCTGGCGAGGAGTTCCCGGGCACTAGGTGGGTCGCGAAAGATGCCGCATCCGAACTTGCCCCATTGCTGCTCACGTCGATTGCAGGGGGGAGTAGGGAAGCCAGGTCTTGGATGAACGTTGCATCCTCGCTTCCTGAGGGTAAAGGACAGTCGATCTCGCCACCGTCGTCGGGGGTATCGAGTTGGGCGACGGGGGCGTCGCCGTCCACACGCGCTGGCCTCTCCTTTGACCGGCGCACGCGCCGCTCCATCTGACGGGCGCGCTCTTCAGCCTTTGCCGACCAATGGAGGTTCATCTTGGCCGTCCGGGTGTCCGAGACGGCTTTCTTTCTGCCAGTCAGCGCGGAACATCACCTGCACCCACATTCTCCTCGACATGTCGGTCACGACCTCCCGTTGTCGCATCCATGCTGGTTTGCTCGTACCCTCGTATCCTAGGCAGTCGATTCCGAGCCGCGTGCATGTTGCGCAGACAGGCCGCGCTTCGTCACAACGCTGGAGGGTCAGCAACTTCTCTCCATCACACACTGCACCTTTTTCCGCACACGGCAGGTCAGACAGCCTTTCTTTGTCCGCGTCTGCTTTGGACTTGGCTCCGGCCCAGGTCCTGATGCTGTAGCAGTGATGTCCAGGTGTGTATCTTGGTCCATCATGCACGTGTCGACGAGCTGAAGCGATGGCGGTTGATAATGTGGTAACGTCCAGCGAGGACGCAACAGATCGCAGCTGCCCGCAGCATTTGTCCTTGTCGGGCTGCTCACACCCGAAAACAACAACCCTTCAGGAACAAAATACAACCGCTTGTCATCACATGCACACTGGTGTCTACAATCTTCTGTATCATGGGCTGGCATTATTCACCGATGGGCAGATACTGAGCCGCAGCATTGACAAAGGTCATGGCACGGCTTTGGTCAATCTGGTTGAGCGTGGTGACGACGATAGTGATAAGCGCAAGGTCGACGCCGGGTGCAACAGTCAACGTGTACTGGGCATGGTCAGTTTGTTGGTCGCTTGCTGCAGGCTGCGCGACTCACAGTCGCCTTCTCTGGGGGAAGGAGAAGTGCCTTGGTCTTGTCACGGATGATGCTGGCCACGACCTGACCATTGTCCATCACGAGCTGGCATTGAAGCCCGACCCAGAGCTTGCCTTGGACACTGAGAGACACGCCTTGCCCTGTCACACTGTTGGTGAAGCTGATTCTGAACTTGGATAGCGCTGACATTAGCTGAATGCCATGTTGGAATACTCACCAGAGTACATCGTGTCGATTCGGATCTGATCCTGACCCTGCCCGTTCCGAATGACGGCCTTGTTTAGTCCTCGGGATGTGGCCTCCTCAAACTGGTACAACACGTTCCCATTGATGTCGTTCATAACTTGGCCGTCAGCAGGTAGCAATCGCGCTGGTCCACTTACTCATAACCTTGTTAGCGCCCTTCTGGTTCGCAAACTTGAACACCACATTGCCGTTAACATCTCTGGCCGAGGGGTCCGCGACCTTGAAGAAGATGTTGTCCTTAAGCGCCAGAGTCATGCTCTCGCTCACTACGCAGTGAGGCAGAATGGCCAGTGCCGGCTCAATGCGAGGAAGGACTGGGAGAGGTCGGTTATGAGGGAGATTGGCGTTGCCAAACGTTGCCCCAGGTGCAGCCGGGGCAGCTGGAGGAGTTGGCGCAGCGAGGAACGATGGAGGCTGTCCCGGCACTGCGGCTGCAGCGTAGGCCACTTGGCCTTGGACTGCCGACGGTTGCGCGCCGCATCCTGGGTAAGGCGCGGCCACTGGCTGTTGGGCACCAGGCGCCACGAGAGGCACTCCTTGCTGTTGGGCAGGTGTATCTGGCGGCTGCGAAATCACTCCAGGTTGTGGAACCACCCCTGGCTGATAAGGAGTCGGTGCTGACTGCTGGGCCGGCTGCGCAACGCCCGGATATTGGTGAGGAACTACCGAAGGTGAAGGTCCTGGTTGTGTTACGCCATAGACTCCCATGGTCTGCACAGTTGTGGCCGCTTGTCGAGGATCAGATACAGGTTGCTGTGCCGACGTTGAAGACGCAGCACCGTCCGGCTGTTGCCAGGTCTGCGCGGTGAACTGCTGATGCGGCTGTGCGACGACAGAGTTGTGCTGGGATGCTTCCACCCCAGGAGCAGCAAGCTGCTGAGGTGGTGTGGCCCCTTGGGCGGCTGGTTCGGTACCCTGGATCGGTTGGGCCAAGAAGCTTTGTTGGGAGGCATAACCTGTCTGTGGAGCAGGCCGGGCAAGCGTCTGGGAAGCCGTCTGGTCGGATAGGAGAGCTATGTGGCTAGGCTGGGCCAACTGCGCGGTGGGATTCACGGGCTGGCTTCCGGCCTCGCCGGCAGGCTGGGTAGTCGCCTGGGAAGGCTGGCCCGAGTGAACGAGGGGCTGAGCCGAGTAGACAGGCTGGGTCGCTGTGGGCTGCTGGGCGTAGTACGCTGACTGGGCATATTGCTTGGCAGCTGGATCAGCAGGAGCTTGCCCGCCATAACCTTGATAGAGAGGCTGGGCAGCGTATGATCCGGAGGGTGCTTGCGCTGGAGGTGGTTGACCAGCGTATGGTGCTGCCGGTGGAGACCCAGGAGTCGCTTGATCGGCGTGGGGCAAGGCGTACTGAACCGCCGGCAGTGCATAGCTTGCAGCCACCTGACCTGGGGGCAGGTAAGCGGCAGCAGGCTGGCCTGGCTGGCCATAAGCCCCTGGCTGCACAAAATACTGCCCGGCAGGCTGGCCTGGTACTGCCGGATGATAGCTGTAAGCGGTTGATGGTTGTACTTGGTGGTGCGGGTGCACTGGTGGCTGTCCTCCGTACAACGGTGCATACTGCATTGAATGCGCCGGCGGGGCCTGAGGCACTGACTGGGAAGTCTGAGGAGGCGGGGAAGCCAACGGCTGGGTTGGCGGAGACTGCGACCCCAGCTGATCATGCTGCAATGGCGGAGAAGCGACGGTCCTCAGCGGCGGAGAGGCATAGGGTGCACCTGGTACCTCGCTAGGGATAGCAGGGCCTGCCGTGCCAAAGGTTGGCTGGTTCGGATAGGATCCAGTTGCTTGAGAAAGCACCTCGACTCCTGCGGGCGCAGATGCGGCAGGAAGGGCACTCGGCGAAGTCGGAAGATTGAACGACGCTGGCGCCTGGCTCGACGGCGCACCAGCCGAGTCAGGTGGCGTTGGGAGGTGAGACGCTCCCGCCGTGTGATACCCAGGCGCTGGTGCTGGTCGGGCGGCCTGTTGCGGTTGAAAGTACGACCCTGCAGCGGCAGCGCCGTACACGTCCAAGGCCTGGTGAGGCGACCCGTATGCTCCAGGCTGGGGCTGCGGCGGCGCGTATGCCTGCACAGGTGGAACCGACTCCACCGTCTGAGCCGCTGGGGTAGTCAGGACGTCATCAAATCGAGATGGCGGGGCGCTGGCTTGCGGCGAAACGATCGGTACCGTTGACACGTTCCAAGTCGCCGGTGGGGGGTGAGGGATATTGCTGTGATACGTTGGGTGGTCGGGTAACGGAGACAGCGCAGGCTGGTGGCCGTACGGCGTGCTAGGTGGGGCCGCCGAGCTTCCGATGGTGAGGCTGGAGAACGCCAGCCCATCGACACCTTGCGCCGGCGGCGATCGGGGAGGGCTCAGTGGCTGGCTGTATGAGGCCTGTGGGGGCGATGCTGCGGCTGCAGAGTTTGCGTTATGCACGCTGTCTACGGCGCTCGCGATGCGCTCCTTCAGGTCTGACCTGCGCGACCCCGGGGCGTAGGACATGTCGTATGCGGGAGCTTGGGCTGGGGGCGCCGTCGGGGGGATAGGTTGTGCTTGGACATATGGGCTGGGTGTGAACTGCCCGTGTGGGGCACCCGAGACGGTGTGGAGGACGGGCGGCGGTGCTGTCAATGACTCTGGGACGGGTAGCGAAGCAACTGGCGACACGGCTGGAGGCGGAGTTGTGGCCTGAGTAATGGTCGGAGGCGAGTGGAATGTCGGCGGAGATGCCTTGGTGGGCGGAGACGGAAGGGCACGAGGTCCGAACCGTCTTGGTGCGCCGTCGCCGCTCCCGAGCGAGATACGTCGCTGGCCATCGGTCCCAGGTGTCGTTGGCAGTGCGCGTGCTGCACCTGCATGAGGGTGAGCCACCATTGTGATAGAGATGAGTGGGAGATGAGTTGGACAGTCAGTAGTTAAGTCACGCTGGGAGCCAGCTCTGCCCACCGTCGGCTACCCTATCATAAATGCAGTGTACACAGTGTGCGCCAAACCTAGGCCGTTAGATGGAGTCAGATGGTTGGTTTCCGCCATGGGCTGCGCGGAACTAGTGTCAGAGGTGCGGGATATGGCTTGTGATGGCCGCGCGGAGGATGGAGTCGCGGGACAGGAGCTCCTTCGCCGCGTTTCATTTTAAGGAACAGTTTGTTGATGCCGCGCGTTCGGGCATGTCCGGCGTCTAGTTATCTGTAAGTAAGCGATAGTAACGAAGGCTAGGGCTGCCTGCAGTTCAGGCAAAGTAGGGGGGGCGAAGGATAGGATGAGGGCAAGTCGAAGTAATCACGTGAAGGCAGAGTGACATGTCGCCATTCTGCTCGGTTTGTGCCTGGCTGCCTTGCCTCGTCTCGGCCGTCCCCGACGCCATCCTGCCTTTGACTGGACTGGCGTGATTGTCCAGACGGACAACGTTATTCCTTGTCCATACCCCGCAGCAGCAAGCCGGACTGACAAACCGCTGGCATGCGTCAATCAATGCCTTTGATATCAGACTCGGACCGGCTCGGTTTTTCCTCTTGACATGTTCTCCACACATCCCAAACATGCCTGGCGTGGAGGGGCAGTACGATACTAACGACCGACCATCACAAAGCAACAGCAACAGCAGACCCCGGTCGCTATGGCTCCGAGTGACGCGCCGCTCAAAGGGTACGTCGACAACCCCCGATGAGCGCACGCCGCTGCTTCCCCCCGACTCGCCGGCGTCTTCGACCGACAGTGTCGCGGCCGCCAAGACGCAGAACAGTGGACGGGTCATCGAGCCCATCTATCTCGTCTACGTCGCGGCGTTCCTCCTCTTCATGACCTACAGCTTCACCCAGGCTTCGTTGGCCTACTCGTTCCGCGTGTTCACCTGTGATGCCTACTACGAGGAGGAGGGCCATGAGTGGAACGGTGTGGGCGACAGGTGCGATGCCGGGCCCGTCCTGAACCGTGTGGCAAAGAGCGTCTCGCTCATGGGTGCTCTCATTACCGGATCAAGTGAGTGGCGAGGGGTAAGAGACAGGTATCCTCATACCTGGCTTTCGCTTGACGACCGGTGACATGAACATGCTAACCCGAATAGTGTTCTTTAACCTCTTTCTCACGACATGGTTTATCGATCGTTTCGGGATCAAGGCTGCGCTCTTCCAGCAGACTATCTGGGGAGCATTCCGCAACTTGTGCCAGATTTACGCGATCAGCATCGGTGGCTCTCGGGGCATCTGGATCATCCAGTTCACACAGCTGTTCAACTTGATTGGCGGCGCCGGAGGGTCGCAACTCGCGGCCAACGCCTACATCGACGCTCTCAGCAGCGAAGAGGAGCGAACCGGCAACTTTGGGCGCATCTCCGGCGTGTTCATGCTCGGTGCTGGGATTGGCAGCACCATCGGCGGACTTGCCGAGCAATGGGGTGGCCTTATCCGGCCGTTCCAGTGCGCCTTCTTCCTCCTCGTCTTCTGCACGGTGTATGGGTTCTTGTTCCTCCCGTACGTCCCACCGGCTCATGGCGCTTCAAAAACGCCCAATGGCGACAGCGACAGCGACGGCGATGAGCAGCAGCCACAGACTAAGCGGCCTGGTATGTTGGCACCCCTTGCCGTCTTCATTCCGCGAACGGTGACTATTACGACACCCGAGGGCAGCACGACAACCAAGAAGGACTACAACGTCTTCCTGCTAGGCCTGGGAACGTTCGTCTCCGTCCTCGCAACGTGGTATGTGCAGACGGCGCTGCAACTCATCTCGCAAAACGTGTTTGGCTTCAAGCCCGACGCCTCGGGCTTCATGATCACCACGACTCAGCTCACGCGCGCATTCTTCCTGACCGTGTGCTTCCCCCGTATCATTCGCTGGGGTAGGCGCTGGGTCGCCTCAGCCGACTCGGCGCCGCCGAGCGAGACGCCAACCCCCCGCCCGTCGTCCCCCGTCCCGGCAGCCGAGCACCATGTCCCGCCAGCAGCCGTCACGCGCAGGCGCTCCAGCGCAGCCTTGCATAGCGGGTTCAAGAGGGTCCGCCGCCCGTCCGCACTCGACAACGACCACTCAGAGCACCCCGAGCTCTTAGAACAGGCCGAGATACCAGACCCTATCACGGGCGAGCCGCACGTCGAGCTTGAGCTCCCTGAGGCTGGGGCGGCTGATAGCAAGCGCCTCGCCAGCGCATTCGATCTGTACTTCCTTCGTGGCAGCATCCTCCTCGACTCTCTCCTCACAGGCTCGGTGACATTTGCCACTGAGCGCTGGCACCTCTATGCAGCGGCGTTCATCCTGCCATTTGCATCGGGAACGTCACCGGCCGCACGAGGCGTCATCATGGACTTTGTGGGCAATGACCTGCGCGCCGAGGTGCTCTCAGGCATTGCGCTGATCGAGAAGATTGGTGAGACAAGTGCCAGAGGCTGGACCATGCTGACTCTTGCAGCCCAGGTCGTCACTATCAGCATGTTTGGTGTCGTGTTGCCCATCCTCGCTGACATCGAGCGGCCAATGTGGATCTTCGCTGTGGACGCGGCTGTCGCAGTCGTGGCCTGGTTCATTCTCATTCCCGTTCAGACGCCGAAGAAGCTGCAGCTGAGGGGTGCGGGTAGCGCGTAGTGTGAGCGCAGAGGGGGAACACATACAGCATGAGGGAAAGCGAGGCGACAAATGCATCAGGATCACATCAGATTGACCCGAAATGGGACAGCCGGAGACAAGGGATTGATTGGTGTGGTTGTTGTTTCCTGCCATTTACCCAAGTTGTCTTTCATACTCACCATGTCGGCCGGTAGGCGGTGTTTTATCGCTTTGGACATCACCCCGCAAGCCCGGAGGGCTCTCGGCTCCATCATCGACGACATGCACAGTCTCCGGCGGGCCGACAGGCGAGCGGCGCAGGTGATGACGCCAGTGCCCGCAGCGAACCTCCACCTCACACTCAAGTTCCTCGGCGACATTGACGACTCCGCGGTAGACCGTCTGTCGGCGGCCCTCGGCACGCTGGCAGCGGGGCAGAGCGCCATCCTCGATGCTCGTATCGACAACTTGGGCTGGTTTGGCTCTCCGCGGCGACCTCGGCTCATCTACGCACCGGTATCTCCAGGACTCGGGCGGGACGGAGTTGTGAGCCTTGCAGCTGCAGTCGGCGCGCTCTGCACCGAGCTTGGGATAGGAGAGTATGAGCGCCCACGGCCATTCACGCCCCATATCACCCTCGCACGCGTCGACGCGAATGTAGGTGATCCAAGGTCGGTGGGACAGTGGATGACAGCCTACCCCTCGAGGTCTTGTGGTGCGGTCGACGGCAGCGCCATTGTGCTCTACGAAAGCAGCCCTAGCGTGCGGCACTACATCCCACTGCTGCGCGTCCCTCTCGGCCGATAACAGCCTAATCGACGATATTCATATCTGTAATGCTACAATCTGCATGGCATCACTGCGACTAGCATCCTACACGCGCACAAACTGGTAGGCAGCAAAGCCGAGCAAGCCGAGTGCCGTGGCAGTGGCCGCGCGCCGGAGGTACTGCCTGTAGCCGGTACGGCCGGGTCCACCCTTGATTCCAGCCTTATCAATGGCCTTGACATCATCGTCGGTGAGCTCAATGTCACCGACAGCGAGGTAGCGCTCGAGGCGGTCCTTCCTGGACGACGTGGAGAGGATGACGGCGCCCTTGGCCTTGGACCACGCGAGGAGGACCTGCTCGGGAGCAGCACCGAGGCGGGCTGCAATCTCGTTGACAGGCTTGTCAACGGGTCCACCGGGGCGCGAGGTAAGCGGCACAAGAGTCGAGTAGCCCTCGGTGACAATGTTCTGCTCGGCGTGGAAGTCGAGGAGCGGCTGAGTGATGCCAATGTCGTAGGGCTGGAGTTGGATCTGGTTGACGACGGGGCGGATGTTGGCGTGCTTGAGGAGCACCTTGAGATCCTCAATGGTGAAGCTGGGGGTGTGAATGGGGAACGGGGCACATGAGTCGCTGCGGGCAGTCACGGCCAGCGGGGGACGATACCCACCACTCAACCCCACCGCACACACCGGCACTCACTTTGACACACCGATCGACTTGGTCAGGCCCTCCTTGACAAACTCCTCAAACTGCTTCCAGATGCCGGGGATGTCTCCACCCGTGAGCCGCGGATGGTGGATGAGGTAGAGGTCGACGTGCTTGACGCCGAGCTTCTCGAGCGACTCCTCAATCGACTGACGAGGGCCCTTGCCGTCGGTACCGGACCACTTGGTGGTGATGTAGACGTCCTTGCGGGCCAGCCCACTCTCCTTGAGCGCCAGGCCCACCTCATGCTCGTTTCCGTAGGCTTACATCAGCCTGGCTGTCACCTGCAGACTCACTCTGCGCCGTGTCGATGTGGTCAAAGCCGACCTCGATCGCCTGGTCAACCTGGCCCACAGCAACCGGCACAGGGATCTTCCAGGTGCCGAAACCGATCTGGGGGATCTCGGTTCCGTTGTTGAGCTTGATTGTCGAGAAGGGCATGTTGTAAACGTCGCAGCGGGGACAGTGGGCGCGCAGTAGCAGCGAGAATAAGTATATCCACGACGAGAGCAGCAGGCGGAAGATGGGCTGATGGGGTGACGGTTCGACATTCAAAGTGACCGCATGGCCGCATGACGACATTCGGCCAACGCCGGCCGACAGACTTCACTCGGCATGCTGAGCACCCCAACAGCCTTTTTCTTGCTCAGCACAGTCGACCTGCTGGCGTGTTGCTGTTTTACTCTCCTCTGACACGCACCCAGCTGACAGCGGCCAGCCAGACTGACCATGGAGTCGGTGATCGATCTCACGACAACGTCCTTCAAGGCCATCGCGGCCGTGGCCGTCGTCTTCACAGCGGCTTACGCCTACAACGGCCCCGACAGGAGCCCACTCGGCAGGGTGGGTGTGCGATGGCGCGTACGGCGTGCCAGGCTGCTAACACGTGCTGCAGACGCTCTTGACGCTCGCGCGCAAGGTGCTCCTCCCGGCCTTGATCTTTGTATCTCTGGCAGCGTCCCCAGGTCTCTCATTCAAGCGGCTCCTGCAGCGTAAGCAAGGCTCCGCACGTGCAAGGGCTGACGGTCGTCTCCCAGAATGGCCATCCCTTGTCCTCAACCTCATCACCCATTCCGCGTCGCTCTTCTTCGCCGTCCTCTACTTCCACTGGCAGCGAGGCAACAAGTGGCTCATTGAGGCTCTTACATTCAACAAGTAAGACTCCCCCGACACCCTCAGTGACTCACCCATAGCGTCTCGTCCTACCCTCTCCTCCTGCTCCAGGCGCTGTACCTTCTGTCGTCTGAGAAGAATGGCCTGTCGCACCTCAAATGGCGTACCCTGGACCACATCCAAGTCGTGCTCCAACGCGCAACGGAGTACCTTGTACTCAACATTGTCATCACCGAGGGTCTCCGGTGAGTAATAGCATCTCTCGCAGAGGTGCTAATGCCAGCCTTGCAATCGTGCACGCTGTCCCACGGGGCTTTTCAAAGGACGTCCCCGCCGAGCTGGACGAGCCCGAGGCTGGAGCGAACGGCGATGGTGCTGCTAACGCTGCTGCAACCGTGGCTGCGGACGCTTCGGCCGACGGCGCGACAGAGCGAACGCCGCTGCTTGCCAACGGCGCGACTACTAGCCCCGCGCCTAGCAGCATTCCGTGGGATGTGATCCGGGCGACATACCTCGTCCCCATCGTCTTGCCTGCTGCACTCGGCCTGATCGTTGGCGCCTTCAAGCCCCTGCAGCGTGCGATCGTCGGCAACGTGCCTGAGGGTACCACCGCCGCTGCCTGGTCCACCGCAGGCTATGGCCTGGTCCTTCTCGGCGCGGCCTTTGCGGTCGTCGACATCCTCGGCGCTGGAGCCGAAGTCCGCTCGACTGAGAAGAACCAGTAAGGCGCCATCGCCGTCCTCCTCGCTGACATTAGCCCTCACGGCGAGGCAGTCCCGCCGGCGCTCGCGACTGTTCTGGTGTACACTCTTTGGCGATTCATCACAATCCCTGTGATCGCCATTGCCGTCGTCAAGGCGTTCCGACACATTCCATCAGTGCACGTCTACCTCCAGGACCCAGCTTACTCGTTTGTGCTCATCATCGCGGCCGTCAGCCCGCCAGCAGCGCTTCCCGACAGCGCAGGAGCCTTCCAGTCGTCCGTCTACTTCTACACCCACTATGTCGCGCTCGCAACGTCCGTTGTCGTGGCCATCGCCTTCTCCGTTTCGGGCCGTGGCGTCGGCTCCGATGTCGATTTCGACCTAAGCGGTGCGCTGAAGAAGGCCCTCGGCGGCGGTCTCGCTGGTGCCGCTGCCATGGTAGTCCAGGTGCTGGCCCTCATGCCCCTCCGCACCATCATGAACTACCAGTACCGTTACGGCGGTAGCATCAAGGAGGCTGTCAGCAACCTCTGGAGCGACGGCGGCTTCTTCCGCTATTACGCGGGCTTCTGGGCCGCCATGTGAGTTGGGCAAGCGGCAACTACCAGTACTGACACATGCTCAGCTTCCAAGGGCCACTCTCGCGCTTCGGTGACACGGCCGCCAATGTTGGCATCCTGGCCCTGCTCTCATCAGTCGACTGGCCCGTCCTCGTCAAGACCGTAGTCGCGTCTCTCGCCTCGGCGACCTTCCGCATGACGCTGACTCCGATCGACACGCTCAAGACCACCCAGCAGACAAAGGGCGGCAAGGCCGGCCTCAAGCTTCTCCGCGAGCGGATCAAGGAGAACGGCATCGGCTGCCTCTGGTGGGGTGCGCTCGCCACGGCCGCTGCGACGTTTGTCGGCCACTACCCCTGGTTTGCGACATACAACTACCTCTCGGCTGTCCTCCCGCTGCCTCACACCGTGATCCAGAAGCTTCTGCGCCAGGCGTTCATCGGCTTTGCCGCGTCTGTCGCCTCGGACACGATCAGTAACTCGCTGCGCGTGGTGAAGACGTACCGACAGGTGCATGAGGAGGACGTCGGCTACTGTGGGTCAGTGGCATCTACCATGGCTGACATGCAGGGACCGCTGCGAAGGAGATCGTCGCGTCCGAGGGCCTCGCTGGCCTGTTTGGCCGTGGCCTGCCCACGCGCCTCGTCACAAACGGCCTCCAGGGGCTTCTCTTCAGTGTTCTGTGGAAGCTCTTCATGGACATGTGAGTGGTCGTCGCGGTCCCACAACTATTGTCTAACCTGCCTAGCTTCGCTGGAAAGAACCCCGCCTAGAACCGCGCCTAGCCATCATAGTCGTGTATGTGTCATACTCGTAAATAGAAGTCTATGCAGCTATACAGTTGCCACCCGCGCTCCCCTGCGCCATGCGCACCTCACTCCACCACCTCGAATGTCTCCCACCAGCCCACTGCGTCCGACTTGGCCACGAGAGGGCCGTCTCCGGTCGCCTGCACATACTTGCCGTTGTGGGCCTTGAGGGCGATGACGCCGTCACCCTGCTGCTCGACCTCGAACGTCTCCCAGGGCCCGGCGCGGGGTCGATTTGCGATGAGTGTGAAGTCGGGCTGTCCGCCCACATGCGGGTCGGCGCACACATATTGCCCTGTCTTGGTCTTGATGGCCGCGCATGTGGGCGACTCGTACTCGAGCTCGAACTGCTCCCACGGCCCGAAGGCGTCGCGATTCGCCACGAGCGGCTTGTCTCCGCCCCCCTCAGCGCACACGAGCTTGCCGTTGACGCGCGCACGCAGGCCGACAAACGGCGGCGGGTTGAAACGCCCGCGTCCCGACCACGGCTCGGTCGGCCGCACCTTTGTGACCTCGGCTCGGCCTTGGAACATCTCACGCGCGTCTCGCGAGATTCGCAGGTAGTAGTCCGAGGTACATGCGACACCGTCCTCGTCGAGCGCGTTGTGCGGGAAGTCGGGAGGCTGATTCGCCTTCGTCTCGGCTGTCGGTGCGATCTGGTTGCCCTCGTTGTACTCGTCGAACATGGAGATGTAGATGCCGAGCCCGACACCTGTCTCCTTGAGCCGCACAGAGTTGTACCAGTGCCGCCAGTAAAAGTCACCGTGGTGGCGGTCACCGGCACGCAGGTCGCCCGGCATCACGCATGGCTGGTAGTCGATGCCAAGGCTGGCGAGCTCCTTGGCATCGGGAAGGTTTGCTGCCTCGTACATGTTGTCCAGGTCACGCAGCTTGCCGGCGCGCCCGACCATCCACGGTGAGATGCAGTCGAGCGTGCGGTACACTTCCGCATAGTTGTCGCGTGAGTCGCCCTTGCCCTCGCGCCACCACGTCGGTACACCGCCGATAACGTAGCACCCCTGCGACTTGAACCACTTGATGATCTCGATGCACGCCGCGGGGTCCCACTTGTGTCCGTCGTCGTTGAACCCGAATCCCCATATGGACACAACTGCTCGGCCGTTCTGCCGCGCATAGTTTGGCCCGCAGGCAAACGCGCTCATGATGCTCAGCCAGTCTGTCTTGAGCTCGCTCTGCATGTTGGCCCAGCCCGAGATGTCGTACATGCAGTACCACTTGCGCCCGGTCGCCTCGGCGGCGCGGGCAACCCGCGGCGTGGTCGCGTTGCGGATCGGGCCCTCACCCCCGGTTGGGTTGAAGCGCTGGAGTGCGGCCGTGTCGATGCCGGCGTCGGCCATCATGCGGAAGTGGGTGAGGATCGTGCACTCGTCCATGTTGCTGAACAGGCTTGCCTGCGCGCCGTCGCCCTGTTTGCCGTGCGCCGTAGGGTATGTCTTGCTGTATGGCCGCATGTCGGGCCACGAGATGATGCCGCAGTTGTCAGGCCCGCAGCAGGCGAGCCGGTCGGGAGAGTAATGCCACCAGCCGCCGATGCACAGGGCGTCAGAGCCATCGCCCTCGCACGTGAACCACGCCTGGTAGCCGGTCGTGACGGCGCCGACAACGTCTCCCGGCGGACTCATGATGAGGCGAGGGTGATGGTTGCAGTGACAAGTTGTCGTGGATGTAGGAAACCTAGGAATCGATCGGTAAACAGGGTTCGGGAGGGCTGCTCGGTTGCAACCACAGCCGCCCACGTCATTGTGCACATCACTAAAAGCATTCTTGTCATATCTGGACAGTGACGGCTACTGCGTTGGGGATGTGGGCAGCATGCGATACCGAACAGTGGCATGCGTGAGTTCGAGTGTTCGGTGTCACTTTCTCTTAGCCTGCACTCCCACTCGGCTCAGAAATTGTTCATTAGAGCTTGATGGGTATGAAGGGCTACTAAAGGGAGGGGATAAAGTGTTCGAAGTAGAAGAGAAGAACCGTAGTCTAGTGAAAAACTCTAGCTGTCTAGCACGAGGCGAGGCTCGCAAAGCCCGGGACGTTGAGCGAGGTGAGTCCGCCAGTGATGGTGCCTGGGACAAAGCCAAGGACGAGGCCAACCACCGAGCAGATGGCGCCCTTGAGCAAGTTGAAGTTGGGCTTGCCACCGTTGAAGGCGCTGCCGATCTGGAGCAGGCTGTTGATGGTGGGCACGGGAAGGAAGATGCCGCCGAGCGAGATGCCAGGAATAACGGGGTTGGCGGCCCACACCGCAGCGCCCCACGCACCCATCTCGGCTGAGGTGACAGGCGTGAAGCGGCGCGACCAACCAGGCGGGAAACGCTCCTTGACGAAGAAGTGATCAAGGATGTCCTCGGTGAGAACCTGGTTACTGCCACGGAACACTTCGTGACCAAAGCCAGACTCGGCGTACATGACCACCATGCGCAGCGGGTTGATGTCACACTTCGGGTTGTTCTTGACGCAGTCGTCATACACCTCCTTGCGCGACTGGCCGAGAGACTTGATGGTGATGTCAAACTTGCCCGTGCCCGCACCCGAGTAGTGCTTGAGGCGCTCGTAGCGGGTGGCGTTGAGGCGTACCTGGTCACCGATGGCAGCATCGCCACGGGTCATGGACGCGTCGCCCTCAAGGAAGCCGTGCTGGCTAATACCTGGCGCCTGGCGAATGACCTTGCCGTTGACGTCCTTGTTGCCACCGATGGACATTGTCATGGTGAGGAGGTCGCCCTTCCACACAAAGCCAGCAAAGCAGAGGAGGGCACAGAGGTCCGGAGAGAGCGAGAGGCCCTGGTACAGGCCGATGAACAGGTCGACGGGGTTGACGATGCCGTTGCGAGGGATGTAGCCGTGGTTGGCCACCGTGTTGAGACCGGGGCAAGGGCCGCGCTGCCAGCCAGCATGCTCGGGGTTGCGCGGGTTGTACGGAATGTACGGGTGCTGAGCGTCCTCGGCGGGTCCCCAGGCCTTGACAAGGCCGCGCTTGTGGTCAGTTGCGTCGGGCACACGCTTGATGCCAAGTCCCTCGTAGATGGCCTCGGGAGTGATCTGGTCCCATGGGAGCTTGATTCTGGCATCCGGGTTGCCGGGTACCGGGCCGAGCGAGTCCTGGGCCTCCTTGAGGAGGTTGGTGAGGTTGGTGAGCTGGCCGGGGAGGGCAGTCACTCCCTGGAGGAAGCCGAGCACGCTGCCGAAGATGGGGTTGTCGGCACGGGCTTCGATATCCCGGCCTGAGAGCTTGAACGCGTCCAGATCGCGCTGCGCCTCCGCCGCCATCCACGGATAGGCGGAGGCGAGAGGCGCCACGGCCAGTGGCGCAAGGGCCAACAGGGAGAGTTTCATGGCGAGGACAGAGGAGCGGGGGAGGGGGAAACGAGTGTGAGGGGGAAACGAGTGTCAGTGGTTGTGCTGGGGGGAGATGTGTTGTCGCTTGATGCTGGGCCTTGTTGATCGTGGAGTGTGTGCAGTGCTCGGGCTATATATGTATATGCTCGAGCAACTGCCACAAAACGCCGCCGTGTTCACCGCAGCCTTCGTGGCCGCCACCGTGCGGCGTGTCCGTGTTTCACTACCAGCCCGAAAGTGATGACGCGTCAAGCATGTTTCGGGGCACGCCAGTGTCCCGTGGCTGTCCATTCTACGTGCCCAAGCGCATGTAGTGCGAGACTGGCTCACCGGGCAGTCTACAACGCATGTGTGGTGGGTGAACGAGGGCAGGGCTAGACCCGTTGTCGCGTCCTCGCGTCGTTCCTCCGCACCAGCCAGATGCGAAATGGGAAGCACCCCCATTGGACGTAGATTCTGTCGTGTTGAACTCGTTTCAGGGTGGTGCCGAGGGTGCCATCTCAAACACCGCCGGCTATGGCAGTCCTCGGCTAGTGGCCTCATCTTCGGGCATGGGTCGTACTGTAGGACGGGCTGTATCAGGCCAGTCTGGGCATATGTTATCTCGTTTAGAGCTAGTGAATCGCGTCGCGTAGAGACGCCGTGTGGAGGCAGCTTGTCGGGCGGACATCGAGGCTGCGGGTAGGACTGTCGGGCCGGCTCCCTCGGCCGTGACTGAATGCTGACGTGCGTGTGCATGTGATGACTCAGTGCAAACTGACACAGTGTGGCGTGGGTTAGACTTGAATCCTTGGTGCAGCTGGGACTTGTTTCGGTAGGCTGCGCTAACCTTCACCCGAGACTGAGAAGCGCATAGCTGATGTGTTGCTGCTGTGTCATCTTGAGCCAGCATCATCAACATGGGTCTTGTAAGCCAGCCAACGAGGAGTCATCATCGTTCTATCTTTTGTTAGAGGAACGACCTGAGACAGTGTAGGGCGTCCCGCAGGCCTCCGCCAGGGCCTGCTGGACCGCAGGCGGTGCTCGGCTCGGTTAGGATCACAGACGATGTACCACACCCCGTGCACCTCCCATGTGATTGCCTGATGTATGCACGGAGGGAAACGGAGTCGCTACGCCATACGCCATACGCGCGACGCGTACAGACAAATACTGTACGCCAGGCCAGTGGTCGCGTGGATTCCGGAGGATAGACAGCACACAGCACGACGGAGAGGGCTGAACAACTTCAGTTTAGCCTGGTTACCTTCAGCCCAAAGCCGCAGACCCCTGCCGTGTGCTGTCGCATTCTCCTACGCCGCCGCCTCCGGCGCCGCCACCGCCACTGCCGCCATCGCCATGCTCCGCGCCTCCGTCAAGACGGACTCGTCTGCCAACGCGTGCACTATGCCGGACTTCTCCGACCGGTCACGTGACCTCCCCCGCCTATGACGCCGATGGAGCACGCGGTGACATCCAACGCATCCTGGATCTGTCTATCCTCGACATATCTTCCATTCATACTCATTCCTCGACACAATGAGCTCGCTCCTCAACCTCACGCGCGATGAGTGTGCTCAGCGTAGCCGTGACCTCAAGGTCGACACATACCGCATCTCACTCGACCTGTCAGCGCTGAACGACCCCGAGACGACGACGTTCAGATCGCAGACCAAGGTCGAGTTCACAGCCTCCACCTCGAGCACCTGGCTCGACCTTGTCGCGGACAAGGTGACGGCCGTGACAATCAACGGAACGAGCTCCGACGTGAAGTACAACGGCGCGCGTGTCCAGCTCGACGGACTCGTCAACGGGACCAACACGGTCGTCGTCACCGCCCAGTGCATCTACAGCCATACCGGCGAAGGCCTTCACCGCTTCACCGACCCTGTCGACGGCAAGACGTACGCGTACACGCACTTTGAGCCGACCGATGCGCGTCGCGTCTACGCGTGCTTTGAGCAGCCCGACCTCAAGGGCAAGATCACGTTCGAGATCGCCGCGCCCAAGGACGTGGGTGTGTTCAGCAACCAGTCTGTCGCGAGCGAGGAGGGCGGCGTGACCGTCTTCAAGCCGACCCTGCCGCTGTCGACGTACCTGTCCGCCCTCGCTGTGGGGCCATACTATGTCGTCAACGACAAGTACGAGGACATTCCCCTCGCCGCCATCTGCCGCCAGTCGATGAAGCAGTACCTCGAAGCCGACGAGATTTTCCGCATCACAAAGCAGGGCCTCGCGTTCTTCAACAAGAACTTTGGCTACCCGTACCCGTGGGGCAAGTACGACTCGATCTTCCTGCCCGAGTACAACATTGGCGCGATGGAGCACCCTGGCCTCGTGACGTTCAACGAGAACGCGTACATCTTCCGCGGCGCTGCGACCATCGCTCAGCGCGAGTCGCGTGCCGAGGTCATCCTCCACGAGATGACCCACATGTGGTTCGGTGACCTCGTCACACCGAAGTGGTGGGACGGCACTTGGCTCAAGGAGTCCTTCGCCGACCTCATGGGCTACCTCGTTGCCAACGAGGCCGCGGGCTTCGACGGCCCGTGGATCTCGTTCGGCCTCGGCCGCAAGCAGGGCGCCTACACCATGGACGTGCGGCCGACCACCCACCCTATCGCTGCCGACGTGCCCGACCTCGAGGCTGCGCGCCAGAACTTTGACAGCATCACCTACAACAAGGGTGCCGCGACCCTCAAGCAGCTCATGGCGTACGCCGGCCGCGATGCCTTCTTTGCCGCTTCCCAGCGGTACTTTAAGCGTCTGGCGTTCGGTACTGCCACCCTTGACGACCTCATTGCCAGTTTGAAGGAGACTTCGACGGCGGATCTGTCCGAGTGGGTGCCATCATGGCTGCACACTACCGGCCCGTCAGTCATCACCACGGTCCGTGAGGGCGGCAAGCTGTTCGTCGAGACCGAGTCAAAGGACGTCCTCACCGGTGAGAACATTGCTCGTAACCACCGTGTCAAGGTGTCGACGTTTGCGCGTGGCAAGAACGGTGTCGAGCGCACCGCATCCGTCTCCGTCCTCCTCGACAAGCCTCGCGTCGAGATCCCTCTTCCCGAGGGCACTGTCGTCGACCTCGCCATCGCCAACGACGACGACCTCACGTACGCCCTGCTGCGCTTCGACGATGCGTCGGTCGACGTTCTTGTCGAGCAGTTGTCAACAGTCCAGCCAACCCTTACTCGCGCTGTTGCGTGGTCGGCCCTCTGGAACATGGTCCGTGACGCCAAGTTGCCCGCAGCCCGCTTCCTGGAGGCCGTCGTGAACAATGCGGCTACCGAGACCGACTCAGTCTTGCTCAACCTTATTCTAAGCCTCGGTTACACCTCTGTCTCGGCATACCTGAACCCTTCGCTCCGTGACGCTGCGGGCGCACGGTTCGTCGCTGCCCTTGCCGCTGGTCTTTCGGCTGCCACGCCTGGCTCTGACCTCCAGCGCTCCTGGGCCAATGCGGTGGCCAACTACGGCAGTCTTAGCCAAAGCTCGGTCCACACTCTACGCGAGACTCTGGACGGAGAGTACACCAAGCTCGAGCTCACGCCCACGCTGCGATGGGGCATCCTGCGCACCCTTGCATCCCTTGGTGCGGCCACAGAAGCCGACCTCGAGGCCGAGTACGCGCGTGACAAGACCATGACTGGCGCCACCGCCCTTGTCCGTGCGCGCGCATCATTCCCCGGCTCCGAGAACAAGAAGCGCGTGTGGGCTGAGCTGACTGGCGACGACAAGATCACCAACGACCGCCAGGGCGCTCTCCTGTCGGGATTCAACGCCGGCCCCGACTCCGACCGCGAGTCATTCATCACGCCGTACTTTGACTCGCTGACGTCGTGGTGGTCGGCAAAGACGATGACGATGGCTTCGAGGTTGGTCAACGGCGCGTTCCCTGACACGAGCGTCAACGACGGTAAGGTCGGCAGCAACAAGGTCGAGCTCCTCGCTCAGGGCTGGCTCGACGCGAACGGTGACGCACCGCGTGCTCTCAGGCGTATTATCATCGAGCGGCTCGACGACACGAGGAGGGTGCTGCGCGCACAGACATAGCGGCGAGGACCGAGTGATGTGGAATGCAAACCGGTAGAAGCATACGGCGGCTACAGCAGGGCAAAGCGAGCGACGCGTGCTTCAGGTTTCAGCATTATTTCATGTGGCCACTGACGCTGGTACTAACGCGTTGCGTGTCATGCGTCCTCAGATACAGCCACAATGCCTACTAACCCCAGAGCATGTGGGACGCTCGGCCCGAGTCTCGCCAAGGCGATGCTTTCAGCCTGCTCGGCGACTATGCTCTGCTGTTACTGTCGGGTTGGGACACAGCTTGGCAGGCAATCTGTGATCAGTCGGGAGAAGAACACGGCAGCACCAGGCCTCGGCCTCGACCAAGGGCCTCGCTCGGCACCAGTGTCCTCACCTCAGCAAGATCCGTGCACCCGAAGAGGCTCGGCGGCGTCCAAGCTCAAGGCGGTGACGCACCGAGTTGAGGGCAGGGCTGTAGGCCCACCGTGAACGATGTGCGGAGGAGATCTCGATCCCAGCCACAGCATGACGCCAAGGCTGCACGGTCCATTCAAGTTGGAGTCGCCGGAGCCTTGTTCGGTTCGTGACTGATCCGCAGGTGTCGCCGATTGGTCGATGATAAAGCCACCACCAAGCCTCGTTCTCTCACTGCACAGAGCGATTCACCATTCCACGGGAGGCACTGCTTGGAGCTGCTGTGGACACTGTGGTAGACACGAAAGCATCGTGCGTATGGTGTCAGCATACATCCATAGGCTAAATGAATGCCGGAGTTTGTTTCTGCACTGCCTGTCAATCTATGCGCGGGAGCATCGCCAAGAAGTTGTAAACCAGATCCCTCTCGAGATCGACCACCTCCTCCCTGATGGAACATCACCACAAGCGAGGCCTTGGACCACCCCAAGAGCTACGAGGCGATAGGCAGCGAGGCATACATGGATTAGGCAGGCGCAGGCCAAGCCCAGACCAGCGCGGCAGATCCGGTTTTGGCACTCGCTGGCGCGGGTCACCGCCTTCCGCCAGATCTGGCTTGAAGCCCGCAACGCCATGGGCGAGTGCCAAGCCCCTCGCACCTATTCAATCTGCAGCATGCACTGGACGAGGACAGGATGCGAGCAAGGCATGGCCATGCACTGTGGTTGGGTCGGGAGGAGGAGTGGGAGTGAGCAGTATAAAGGAGGCGAGGGGGACGTCGACTTGGAGGGCAAGCGCAAGCAAGCACGCCCACAATGAAGCTCGCCCTCGCCGTCGTCTCTCTCGCAGCTGGTGAGGAGAGAGTGCCGGCCCTGTGGTGCTGACAGACAGTGGCACACGCCCGCCCGAGCTACCACCAGCTCTCCCGTCGCCGTCTCATCGATGTTGAAAACACCGGCCGCTCGGGCTGCACGTCGGTGTGCCAGACCTACATCAGCATCGACGAGGCGTGTGCCGCCGTCAACAATGACTGGACGAGCGCGACCAGCCCGTGCCGTCGTCTATGTACGGTGAGTAGCAGCGCCTCCCTCACCGGGCCGATATACCCCGCCCACCCCCCCCCCCCCACTGACCCCGCCAGCTCTCCGACTACAACGCGGCCGTCAACTGTATCAACTGCCAGTGGGCGTGGTTCAACACGCTCCACCCCAACCTCTTCATCCCGATGATGGACGACGTGCGCGCCGAGTGCGCGCGCCTCGGCTCCCCGCTCAGCGGCTACACTGAGCTCCAGCAGCCCGCCGACGGTGCCACGCCTGTCCGTGGACCTGACGGCCCGCCCAAGGAGGAGACGTAGGTGGCTGCTGTCTTGTCGAGCCACACCCGGACTCACACCACAGCTCGCCCTCGCCCGTCCCCAACGAGCCCTCGCCCGTCCCCAACGAGCCCTCGCCCAAGCCCAACGAGCCTTCGCCGGTGCCCAACGAGCCTTCTCCCAAGCCCAACGAGCCCTCGCCCAACCCCAACGAGCCGTCTCCCAACCCCAGCGAGCCCTCGCCGACGCCCAACACCCCTGGTACTAACCCGCCGAACAACAACAACGGCGGGAACAACAACAACAACAACAACGGCGGAAACAGCAACAACAATGGAGGTACGAACAACGGAGGCACCAACAACGGAGGTACTAACAACGGAGGTACCAACAACGGTGGTACCGGCTTTGGCAACGGCAATGGAGCTGTCAGTGGCAGCGCCAGTGGCTCGAGGAGCGCGTCGGCCGCCGGTGTGAGCGCCAGTGCGTCTGCCCGCCCCTCGGCCGCCTCGCTGCGTACGGTGTGCTCGTGGTCCACTATGGTCGCGGCCATTATGGCTGGGGCTGCCCTCGTTGCGCAGCGAGCTGCTTAAATAACTTTGACTGGCTCTGCGCGGCCCCGTGTAGTACCAGTGCCTCTCTAGTCGGCAATAATAAAGACGTGGGAATGCAGTACAAAGTAGACCGGCTCGAGAGTGTGCATGGGCGGGCCCGGCCTGCAGACTGCGGCCCCGCAGTCACACGCAAGTAAGTGCGAGTCGATAGTCTCCATTGCCAGTCTGAGGAATGTGTGCACGAGTCAGCTGAGGCCGATGAGGCCGATTAATTGTGGAGCAGTAAGTGCTGGGTGGGGTATGCGGGGGAGGCATGGCAGCCAGGCAGCCAGGCCGACAGAGCCTCGAGGCAATATAGAGCAATGTAGTCACCGGGCAAGGCCCGGCTTGGCGACGGCGCTAGTAGCTACAGTAGCTACTGTAGCTTTGCCCGGTCGCTGCCCCAATGTTCGATTGTTCGACGACGACACAACAACCCCCTCTTGCATGCATCAAACAAGGTGCCCAAACTCATGTACGCATACTTTTTTCTTTCATGTGCAGGGGAACAGGATCGAGTGACATTGAGCAGCATGATGCATGCACAACGTTGTCGACGCGCGCGTGCTGGTGCGACGACTGCATCATCAGGGTTGCCCTTGCCCGTTACCATGCAATGCATGTCACCCGTAGGCGCCGAGAAACGCGTCGTACGTAACAAGCGCCAGGCTATCCTGAAAGGACATTGCTGGTGCATCCCTCTGTCGTTGTGCTCTGCCACCATTGTACTGCGCGCTTGCCAAGCAGGTACACGCCGGGGTGGTGGAAAGGATGGCCGTGGTGGCCGTGGTGGCCGTGGTGGCCGTGGTGGTGTCCGCCGCCCGTCCTGACCAAAGTGGCCCCCCTCTCCCCGTCGTGTGCGGCCCCTCATTCTCTTTTGTGCACACACACGACCTCTTGGCGTGCACTGCCTGCCTCCCTGTCACGCTTCCAGGCCGATCAGTCCTTTCTGTAAAAGCCTCGAGGCCGCACAACAATGCACTCTTGTTCATACTCTCCCTCTCGTCCCCTCCTATCACCAGGTCTGGCACCTGCGCTCTCCGACTCTCCTATCCACCACCTCACACTAGTCGACATCTGTGATGCTCGTCAAGTCTCTCGCCTCCCTCGCTCTCGCGCTGCCTGCGGCAGCGCACATGTCTCTCTGGCACCCGTCCATGTACGGCTTCTCGGACGGCTACACACCCGTCACCCCTCTTGTGCGCATGAACTTCAACCAGTGGTGGTTCCACGGCGCGATCAACGACCCTCCTGGTGAGTGTTGAGTGACGGGCGACTGCAAGGTGGCAGCGGCGGCGACAGCTGCGGCCAGTGCGTAGTTTTGGAGGGTGCCCGCGTGCCCGCGGTGGGCAACACGAGGGAGGCGTCGCACTCCCGACGCGTGTCCGAACAATGCTACACCCGCGCCGCACACCCTCACCCACCACCACCCCGTTTCATATCAGCAGCTGACAACGACCCAGCTGCTGGCGTGTTCGCCGACCTCCCCGCCGGTGGTGCATGGAACGCCCAGGTTGGCTGTGTAAAGGACGTCACCACGTACGGCGGCCGCCAGTCCCAGGACCTCGGCTGCGACAGCCTCGGTGCTCTCCACCTTCAAAACGACGACCCCAACGACGTCAAGGGCTGCTCGATCGCCATTGCCTACGAGTCGGACGTCACCAAGCTCCAGCCCGAGGACTTTGCCGTTATCTCTGTTGCCGCCGACTGCCCTTACAAGCGTGATGTGGCGTTCCAGGTGCCGGCCGACTTGCCCGAGTGCCCCCCTGGTGGCTGCCACTGCCTGTGGTCGTGGACCCACAGCCCCATGGGCGGTGCCGAGGAAATCTTCCAGACTGGCTTCAGGTGTCGCGTCACGGGAGCCAAGGCTGGTGCCAAGCCTCTCCCCGCCTCCAAGCCACCCGTCAAGTGCCCCAATGGTGGCTGTGTCGTCGGCGCAAAGCAGCCCATTTACTGGATGCAGAACGAGGGCAACAACATTGACAACCCTCCCAACGACCCGCCCTACTACAACCAGGACTACGGCTTCTTCGACGGCGCCCAGAACGACATCTGGGGCGGCGACGGTGTCGTCCCGCCGCGCACCACGACAAGGGTCATCTCTGCTTCTGCGCCCACCGGCGGCTCGTCGAACGGCGGCGGCAACAAGGGCGGCAACGGCAACGGCGGCAGCAACTGGAACTCTGGCAACAAGAACAACGGCGGCGGCGGCGGCGGCGGCGGCGGCGGCGGTTGGAACAACAACGGCGGCGGCAGCTCTCACCACGGCAGCACCCACGGCGGCAACAGCTGGAACAACAACAACAACTGGGACAACAACAACAGCAACAACCTGAACGCCGACCCCAAGCCGCAGCCTGAGCCCAAGCCCGAGCCTACGCCGGATTGGAAGCCCGAGCCCAAGCCTGAGCCCAAGCCTGAGCCTACGCCGGAGTGGAAGCCCGAGCCCAAGCCTGAGCCAAAGCCTGAGCCCACGACCACCCCCTCCTGGAACGACAACCAGTGGAACAACAACTGGAACAACAACGACAACGACAACAAGGACTGGACCGACGAGCAGAATAACTGGAACAACTGGCACCACGGCGGCAAGCACAAGACCAAGACGTCCGAGTCGGCTGCGCCGACCCCGACCGAGGCCGCTGCCTCTGCAGCGCCTATTTCCCCGTCCGCCTCGAGCGCTCAGCCTTCGTCGTCCTCTGGCTCGGCTTCTTCTAGCACCGCCAATGTCAGCACTACGAGCGCCACCACCACCGGCTGGCAGAAGCCCGCGCCCACCGGCGAGTCCAACAGCGCGGATGCCACCCCTACGGAGGAGTCCAACAGCGCCGAGCCGGCCCCCACCGCGCCCGTCTCGGACGTCAGCAGCTCGGTTCACGCCGGTGCCGCCAGCGCCCCTGCCGCGTCGACCCCGGAGGTTCACGCTGGCACGCCCCTCTTCCACTCGGCGCCGGCCTCGCCCACCGCTGCCCCGTCTTCGGACCCCACCACTGGCGCTGAGGAGGCTGAGCCTGCTCCCGCCAGCGATGAGGGTAGCCGCCCCGCTCCCAGCGCCGGCGGCCACTGGATCTGGCAGGCGGACGCTGCCAACGACGCCAAGCCCGGCAAACAGGGTGACGACGGCGCGTCTGGCGACGACAAGGCCGACACAGGCTCTGACTCGAGCTCGGGCTCTGAGAGCTCGGGTTCGGCTGAGCCCGAGCCGACGCCGCTCAAGCGCAAGCGTGGCGCCCTTCCCCAGTCTGGCCTCCGCTCGCGCGCCCGCGCGATGCAGGTCGCCCCGCGCTTCTGGTAAGCACGTTGCATTCGAACCCCGGCTGGCCCGGGGGCGACACCGCATCGCTTGCACTCTCGAAAACCTACTGTGTACGTACTGTAGAGCATGCAACATGTGAACACCAGGGGGCGAATCGGCTTGGAGCCATGGTTCTTCGCTATGGTCTCGGCCGAGACAATCAACTCACTCTGCCGTGCCGGCTTCTGTAGCCTCTTGGCCGTCGGAAGCTAAACTGGTTTCCGATGGTGGACTCGATGAGAACTTCACTGCTGATCTCCTCACGCTTCTGCTTCCTCAACGCTACCTGCTTCTCACTCTCAGTCGTCGGCTTCCTAGTGCCAAGATACTGCAGACGCCCAGAGCTTGATCGTCCCTGGGGCCTTCGTCCCTGGGGCCTTCCCCGCAACCCAAGCTCAAACACCGGTTGTCAACATGTTCACAGCACGTCCGTGACCGCAACTCATGTCTACTCACCTACCACATCACTCAACCCACTTTCCAAGCCCTCATCAAGATTTCTGCCAAGGACTGGAGGCTAGCAACGGGGGTGATGATCGCGGAGTGCCTGTTCCTCTGCGGCCATCGATCCCCGTTGTCATAGATGTACGGTTTAAAACCCCTCGCCGAGGAGAATACGGTTAGAATCCCTTGGCGATGCGAACCGTAATCTCGGGATCTCCTGGGCACTCGAACTGTGTATTGTGACGTCAAGACCCCCAACAACACCTACCAAGTTTCATCTCTGACTTCACCAGGGGAAGTGTGGTGGGTCAAGTGTCCCAACACGACTTCTGGAGTAGTAATGCCGACGGGATCACGTCCTTGGCGTGAGAATGGATTAGCCTCAGCCGCTGGTCTAGCTGACAGGATTCAGCGGAACGAGGGAGGAAGACTCACAAAGCCCACAAGGTTGAGCTGGATGGTAGGGTTGCTGGGGCATGTTGTCCCGTTCCACGAGCTGTGGTGCGGAGTATGTGCGCTGATAGTCAGCAATGGCATAAAAGGCAGCGACCCGGTCTGGTCGTAACTCTACACCAGTCTTCACCCCGCACAACAAGTCTTCACTCAGCACAATGAAGTTTAACGCCTTTGCCATCCTCACCATCATGGCTGTCTCAGTCCAGGCGAGCAAGACGTTCTACGATCCGATCGACGACACTACCTGCACTCTGGGCGACGACAACACCATTGTCTGTGCACAGGGAAAGGATGCTGTTCCCCCGACCGTGAGTTTTTTCTGTTCCCCTGAGGTGAGTCTAATAACTCAGCTCGACTCCTCCAAATCCGAGGACGGTGAGAACGCGGTAAATGAAGATGAGAAGCGCTCCGTGGACAAACGCGGCTGGACCTGTGGCCAGACGCGGTTTGACCAGCAGCTCCGGGGTCCTATCTGTCGCAGGAAGTGCGCAGAGATCCACGGCAAGGCTTGCGGTGGTCGGTGCGTTTGGAAGGACGGCTGGAACGGTAATATTTGTGAATGCTCTGCACAGTGCTAAAGTGGCACGGACATGCAAGCTTCAGTGAGCGCTCCTTGATGAGAGTGCGATTTGATATGGGGCAGTCTGCGGCACACCGTCTTTCTCCAGGCTTCAGTCAGGTTGTTCACCCATTGTTTCTGTACAGCGTGCGGAGATAGCGAGCACGAGGTGGGGCAGGCTACGTCGTGGTCCACTTCGCCATCCAAGCCACTGCCTCACTGCATTGAAAGTGAGGCGGCGACAGCTCGCAGCCCAATAGCTTTCGGCGCAGATCAACATGAGACAAGGTGTCCCACACAAGCGGCTTGCCTTTTAATCCCCAGACTGACTATTGCGCACAAGGCCGCATGAGCCGATGTCAGGACCTCGTATGGTTAGTGGCGTTAAGTTTGGCGGAGCGCTTATTATCGTCTTGGAGGACAGGGTGTGTGACAAATACTCTTACCACTGTGTCACTCCCGTCTTGCCGGTAGCGTCCCGCCCAGCGCCGCCCCTACCGTCTGACCGACCCTGCGTTATCAAATCCAGCGGGTCGCTGTGATCAACCATCACGGGAGACAAGTTCAATGCACCTCCACCATCCCACTACCCGCATATCACAATCAGCACAGGCGGGAGAGAGATGTGCGCGGCCCACACAATGAACGGTCACCCACCTCATCCGCGCTTCCTCGTCACGGCCATGCGGCATTTTGAAGATGCAGTCAACTATTGCCCGGCAGGACCCACTTCTGTAGATCGACCGATCCCTCTCTGCCTTGCAGTGCGATTCGTGGCCCTCGGCCACAGCTGCGCAGCTACCACCTGCGCACCTACCTCTGCTGGCTTATGGCTCTCTGGATCCATTGTCCTGTCAATCAGGAACCATTAGGCAAAACCGGGTCAGATTCTCCGCCACGTTCCGGCGCCCAAGACATGCTCCGACGCCGCCGCGGCCCAAAGGGACCGGACAGCGCCACCACTGGGCCGGCTTGACGCCACACGGCGCCACCGGGGGCCCGAACACCTCGTCCCTTGCCGCCGCTGTCCACGCGCTTGGTTTGTTTTGGCGGCGGACCGACGGCGGCCAAGGCCAAGCCAGTCTATTGTTCAATGTGACCCGTGCGCACTCATGAGCGGCAGGTGACTTGAACGAGGGCCTTGGAGGACGTTGAGGAGACCAAGTATAAGGAGCGCAAGATGCTGGGGTCTTGGAGTCTCACCCACTGCCTTATCTTCACATCAGACCATCCCATCACCGCCATGTCCTCTTCAGTGAGTTCCTCTGTCACTTGTCCCAGCTCCCGTACTCACCCCGCAGCACCACTGCCCAGAGCGTGAGGTCCGCTTTGCCGATAACACGCGTCCGTTCAAGATGAAGGCAGCTCCCAAGCCAGCTAAGCCTGTGAGTGGAGTAAACCTGGGGCAGGGCATTTCTCACACCGCATCAGGCTGTTATGACACGCTCGCCTCGAGTGTACAACTTGCCTAGCGCATGCGGATTCCAGCGGGCCTCCGGAACCGGTCTCCCAAGATCGCCCGCGATGCACAACCTGGCCGCGATCCTCTCCGCCCCTCCCTCTGACTCTGAGAGTGAATCCGACTGCACGCCACGCTCGTACATTCCCCGCGACCCTCGCGTGGGCCAGAAGCCCCGGCCTACGGCTCTTCTTACACCGCCGCCCTCGCCATGAGCTTGAGCCCCTCAGAGGCGCGCCCCTCCTGCTCTAGATGCTCCCTGGCGGAGCCAGATTACTCCCCGGTGGAGATGTCCGATGACGATTGTATCCCTCATGCATGTCTGTACAGTACGAATCCTACCTGCAAGACTGCCGCGACTCGAGGCGGCCCCTCAACGGCGCTCACCGATCACTGCATCAGCCCGACAGCGGCATGTCCTGAGGGGCTCGCCACGCGACAAGTCTCTCAGCCCCATCATCACATGATGAGGGCGGCGCTGCGGACTGGCCTTCCTCTTCCGTACCCCACAAGCTTGGCGCAGCGCCTGGGACCAGCTGACATGCAGGCGTAAGAATCAACGGCCCACCGGGGCGTCGGGCGTTCATCGAACAATAAGCCGTACGGTGGCACCAATTTCCCCCGAACGCCACTGCGCCCCGCCGCCACACCGGGAGGCCCCCCACCCGCAGCTTCCTTCAGTGGCAATCCAGTTGCCCTGCCACGAGCGACTGACACTGGCGCAGTGGTGCGGTAGGTGGTAGAAGACTCTTGGTGTAATTACGGCGGTTCGTTATTGAGGACCTCTCCGAGATTAACCTTCAATTCATCGGAACACCACCACAAACACTTACTCAAATGTCGCCGGTCTCATACGCATAGCAACTCCCCCAAGGCCGCGTTTACTTGGCACTGACGGCGCTGCCAAGACCAGGTGTAGCAAATACGTGCCTGAGTAACCATGCATCAGGCACCGCCTTCAAGTTCGCAAGACAAATGGGGGGGGGGGGGGGTAGGAGCGCGGGTGGGGGTGGGGGTGGGGTGTGCATCGTTGCTGTTGTTGTTGTTCTCTGGTGGACCCGCCATTCTGTATATGGTCGCTATCATTCCGATGGTTACTTGATGGGTGAGCTCCTGAAGAAGAATCTCGACTTCCAGCAGATGATGAGATACTTCACCTTGCTCAACTACAAGATGAATAGGCCCAGCAACACGTAGACCGCACCCAGGTGAGGGAGAACAGCTAGCTGCCTTCGCTACTCGTTCTGAGCCGTAAGAACTCGCTTTCATTCCAGAATCAAGGCTCGGCATCTCCAGCAGGCTCTGGTGCCCGTCACTTGCGGTGATCAGCGCTGCCACCTTGGTCGGAACGGTCCAACCGAAGATATTTCGGATCCGACGCCAATGACCTCATTCGACTCGTCGATACAGGCAAGCAGTTAACTGATCGTGCAATACAACTCCCCCTCCTCTCCTCTCTGTCTTTCTCCCCTCTTTGGACGAGTTACATATCAAAGACAGCGAGGCATTAGCGTCTCTCTCCGAAACAAGATGGTTTGTGCATCCGTATGCCCAGCTGACCAAAGTCCACCACAACCCCAGTCTTGGACACCCGCGTCCACCCCACCTCCCGCGGAGCATCACACACCGGGCCGATCCCGCTGGTCTGTGTGCCCGCGGTTTCGATGCCGAATGCAGCAGGGCTAGTCTTCTACGACAAGGAGGGGGCTGCTGCACTCGACGACCTTGCTGCGCTGCAACGCTCCCTCGGCCGCGTCCTCGAGGCTTACCCCCAGCTCGCCGGCCGCTTGCGGCTCACGCAGCCTGGAGATGTCGGCAGGCCATACACGACGCGGTACAAGCGCACGTGGATGGAGTATGGGAGCGACGACGATCCCGGTGTCCGGTTCACCGTGGTCGATGACAGCCGCAGGCTGGCCGAGGTTCTCCCGGCCCCCATCGCGGGACACGCCGGCATCTTCCAGCTCGAGACGGTGTACGATCTCGCCCTTGGCCCCGATCTCGCGAAGCCAATTGACGCCCCAGGTCGCGGTGATGGCGGGGATGGTGCGACGGCCGGTGTGAAGATCACGCGCTTTGCAGACGGCGCGGCACTGTGCTTTGCGTCGTCGCACGCGCTGTTTGACGCTGGCGCGCTCGGCACGTTCCTGCACGACTGGACAGCGGTTCACGGCGAGCTTGCGGAGGGCAAGGAGCCGATTCTGCCCGTTCGCCCGTTCGACACCGAGTCACTCGACGCTCTGGCCGCGGGCGACCTTGATGCCGAGTCTGCGGACCCATCGCTTGTGGAGGCCGAGGCCGCGCTCGACGTGTTCCGGTACGACTCGTGGGCGAGAGATCCTACTGGCAAGGACAACCCCCCGCCGGGGCTCGACGACGCCTTAGCTCCGCCTCCGGAAGTCGATGCACTTGACGCTGCGCAGGGGAGGCCGCGTGGAACCCCGCCGCCGTGGCATACCGCCACCGCCGAGAAGCCGCTGACTTACGGTCTCGAGTTCTCGTCTGAGGATGTGGTCCGCATCCATGCCGCGACCATGGCCGTGAGGGGCAACGATGACGGGTTCATCTCGCCCCAAGACGCCTTCGCGGCCCACCTCGTCCGCCTTATCGCCCGTGCGCGCCAACATTCGCCCGACACGCAGCTCGACGTTGAGGTAGCCTGTGACGACCGCCGGCGCTTCGACCCACCCCTTCCCGAGACTGCGCCAGGCTGCTTCAATGTGTGCCTCGGGTTTAACCTCACCGCCGGTGACGTCCTCGGCCCGACGGGGCGGCTCACCGCGGCCAACCGCATCCGGTCCGCCATAACGGGCGTCACTGCGCCGCGCCTCGCAGCTTGGCTTCACCGCCGCGCACACGATCTTGACCCCACGCGCGAGTGGATCGTCTTCCCAGGCAACACGACGGTATACAGCACCAACTGGGCGCGAACAGCTTTGTACGACGCCGACTTTGGGTGTGGGCGCCCGTGTTACGTCCACAACCTCGTCCACGGGTTTGGCGGATACCTCGTCATTGGGCGACAGGCTGTGCCTCGGGGCAAGTTCGAGGGCAAGTGGTACGAGCCGGGCGTATTTGTCGCCCTGTGGCTCGAGGAGGCTGCGATGACGCGGTTGATTGCCGACCCAGAGTTACGGGGATGATGATCACATAGAGCAGTGATGTATATCTACATGGAGTTGTGATGTACTGTACGGGTGCATCTAGTCTGCTGTCGCCTGGGCAATGGTCGCATCGTCGGCCAAGCCATCTGCTGCCCGCTCCAAAATCCGCATCCAGACCTCCAGCACGCGCTCCACCTGCGCCCGTGTCGCCGGCGCGCCCTCATAGAACTGTATCGAGCACCGCATGCCGCCGTCATGAGAGTAGATGCTCGCCCCGAGTGCAAGCGCGCATGGGTGGTTTGCCTGGCCCCAGATAGCATCTGTCGCGCCAGCGGGAAGCTTCCACAGGCCGAGATTGGAGAGCATGAGACTCTCGAAGAACGGCGCGCTCGTTGCGCTCCGCTCATACAGGTATCGCTCATAGCCCGTCGTCGTCCCCTTGATGCCCTTGGGGGCCGCCTGTACTCCTGTATCAGGAATCCAGGCGAGCAGGCCGAGCGTCATTCGGCCCTTTTTAAGTGTCTTAGGCGCTTTAAGCCACGTTGCTTCAGCGCGCGACTGGTCCCAGAACTTCTGGTCCCCAGAGGTCACACCCCCGCTTTCGAGGAGCGCAACGTACACCCCGATACTTGAGTGCCCCTTGCTCTTGTCGCGCTCTGCCTTGGGGATGTTGGTGACGAAGCGGAGCGACGGCTCGGCCTCGCTGTGGAAGACGGACCACACGGCGGCGGCGAAGGCCGTCTGCACGACTGGGTGGAGGGTGGCGACGCCTCGGGCCTTGGACGTGGCCTTGAGTCTTGCCATCACGTCGGCAGGCACCCCCGCCAAGGCGACGTCAAGTGGCTTGCCGAGGGGGGTCTCGAAGATGCCGGGCCATGGCTCGCCGGCGGAGAACTTGCGCTGCAGGAACCCCGGGAGACTGGGCACAATGATCTCGCGCCAAAGCACGGGCAGCAGGAAACCGAAGTTGGGCTTGATTGGGAGACTCTTCTCGTATACTGTGCGGGAAGCGAACGGCTCTGGCTCGATGGTCGGCTGGGTCGGTGATAGGAGATGCGTGACGAGGCCAAGCGCGCCGGTGCCGTCCGTCACGACGTGGTTTGTGATGAAGGAGAAGTAGCCGTGCTCGGAATCTGGCGAGGTGAACAGCCGTATAGACCACACGGGGCCCGCAACAAAGTCGTGTGCGCGGAAGCGTTCGAGCTCTGCGCGCTGGATGGAAGCCATCTCGCTCTCCCCATGCTGTGGGGCTGGGATAGGGGCCGTGGCAAGTACCGCGTCCGTGGGCCAAGGGGGGCCAGCTTGCCACTTGGGCTTGGTTGTCTTCGTGTCCACCAGACGCGCCGAGAGCATCGGCAGCTGTTCCTGCAGGTACGCAATACGGCCTGGCAGCCGGTCCTGGACGGCTGCGAGCTCCGGGGCAGGGTACTGCACGATGTAGTTGATGATCATGGGGTTGCCGGTGTTGTATGTCGCGAGGGCATAGCGTTCAAACAGCGTCACTGGGGTCAGCGGGTGGCGAGGGGGTGGCACTCACGCCGCCGTTGTTGTGGCTCCTCGACAGATGGTGCGCCCATGGTTGTGAGATCGTGGGTAGAGAAAGACTGGGGTTGCAACATGTCCGGGTTATGTAGGAACCGATGTCAGAAACGCGACGCGGTCATCACAGGCCGTTATCATTCAACCGGGGTTCGCCCGATCAGCCCTGCTGCCAAGACTTGGCCTTCGTGTCTTCATTGCACAGGCCGCATCGACTTCTTTCCATGAGGCTCTGGCCGACTAGCACTCCCGGTTCCCAGCAGGACTTCGAGGATATAAACAACGGAGATGGAGTTGTTGTCCACGATGCTATGTGATATCTTGCAAGGAATGACGGCTCTACGCTGGCGTCACTCTGCCGGCTTTTGGCTTCTACACGATACAATGTATTCTTGGGGCAATGGGCACGCATCCCCGCGCCCACGCCAGCATGTATGGATCTACAACTTGCTCTTCGCATTCCTCTCCACGTCCCATGAGCCCGCGTCGAGCGTGGTGAAGAAGCGCCAGATTGCGTCAGCCAGCTCCTCGGGCTTCTCCTGGACAAGCAGGTGCCCACCACCAGCAATGCGCTCGTTTCGGCTGCGTAGCGGGCGCCAGACGAGCTCACGCGTAAGCACGCTGCCGCCCGTCCAGATCGGCTCCTTGTCCCCACACATGATGAAGCCCGAGGGAATGTTGAGCTGAAGCAGCTTGTCCCACGTCGCGCCAACGGCCGAGTCGTCGGTGAACACGGCAGCTTCGGCCCACGGCGGCGTGGCGAGCTGGACGGCGCCATTGGGCTCCTTTGGATCAACGGGCACCAAGCCATGCGAGATGAAGATGTCGAATGTGGTCGGATTCCAGGCCTTGTAAAAGCCCTGCTTGCTCATCTGGTCGCGGGCGGCCTCGCGCGACGGCCACTCGTTGCGGCGACGGATGGCGCCCGCAGCCTGCGGGAACGCACCAGGGCCCAACTCGAGGAACTTGGAGTATGGGACGACGTTAGGTGGGCACTGGGTCGTCAGCGGTAGCAGTGGTTATGGCCCACTCACAGTTGACTCGACGTTCAGGATGGCGCGGAAGAGCTCCGGCCTAGCGACAGCAGCCTGGATGCCGGCGCTGGCGCCCCACGAGTGGCCTACCGGGACGACATCGGCGTACTGCGCTGTGCCCTCAGGCTTCCACTGCAGCTGATAAGGCGCACGCTGGCCCTGCAGCCCAGGGATGACATGCTCGACAAAGTTGAGAATGTCGCGCGCGGTGTCGTACCACGTGTGCGTGGTCCCCTGCAGCCTGGCGTTAAGATCGATGCTGGTGCCATGCGTGACGGCGTCAATGAACCACACGTCGTCGATGAGCACGTTGGTGTCGTGGCGGATGGGCAGCCCGGTTCCA
Source organism: Vanrija sp. TS_01 (assembly GCA_026725045.1). Taxonomy (NCBI): domain Eukaryota; kingdom Fungi; phylum Basidiomycota; class Tremellomycetes; order Trichosporonales; family Trichosporonaceae; genus Vanrija; species Vanrija sp. TS_01. The sequence continues at coordinate 60,074 of JAPKIE010000032.1, forward strand.
AACTCGGCGCCGGGGGCCCGTGGGCCGCGCTCCAAGATCGACTTGATGGTTGGGGCCCATTGCTGTAGAACGTAGTGTCAGCGAGCACCAATCACCGGGTACGGCTAGACCCCACCTCCTTGATGAGCCCGTTGGCCTGAGTGACGATGAGGGTGATGCCGCCTGTGGGCTTGTCGCGCGACCAACGCTCGACCCCGAGCCAGAGGTGGGGCTGGGTGGACGCGGAGGCGTCCTCGACGGTCAGGATGTGGTCGAGAAAGTGCGCGCGGGTGCAGTTGTTGGCCTCAATCGCGGCCAGCTTGGTCTTGAACGCCTTATCGTTGGCCTTGTCCGCCGGGATGGGCAGCTTGGGCGAGAAGGGCTTGCTCTCGCGCACGAGGGTGCCGACCGCGTTAGCCCCGGAGCGCGGGTACGCCGCGGGCGCGGCATGCACTGTGCTGGTCCAGCCGGCCGGGACGGCGATGGGGAGCGCAGGCCGAGCGGGGTAGGCTGGGGCTGTTTGCACCGGAGGCTGGAACAGAGGTAGTAGGGTCGAGACTGCCGGGTCGACGATGGGGTATGGTGTGTGCGTCGGCCCGGTATAGAGCGGGTACGTCGGAGGAGGGGCCATAGTGAGGAGAGTTGTGGAGGTCGGGAGGTCGTCGCTGCCTTGCTCTTGAACACAGTTTATATGGCGACACTGGCTGTGACGACGGCGACGACGGCAATGACGGGACGGTTAATGTAAGTACGTCGGACTAGTTGTGCAGCAGCGGTGTTCATGTCATCAGTCATCCAGCTTGACACCAACAAGTGGCCTTCTACCTCGTCATCGGCTAACGCTAGACCGGGAGCCCGAACCTTGACCGAGCAACCATCGTCGCCTTCCAGCATCCTCACTCATGTACGCTTACACTACACGCTCCCGCAACTCATAGACATGACAATACATATGCTTGGCGCAACACAAGTTGGACAGACGCACAACGGCTATATTTGTTGAAAAAACACGAGGTAAGAGGTAGGAGAGCGTCTGCACTACCAAGCTGGACTGACGGTTTGGGGGTTTTCTACTGTTTTCTACGTGCCGAGTCTCGAGATAGAGGAGACGGAAGACGTCTTGTTGAGAAGATCGCTACATTATAAGGAAGCGAAAGGGCCTGAAGGGAGAGAGAGGGGGAGAGAAGGGTTGAGGGTTGAGATGGAGGTTGAGATTGAGGAGGGATCCGAGAGAAGCCAAGAGGAACCACAAACGACCACGACCACATCCACCGCTTAGGTGTTCTTGCGCTCAAGCACAGTGGGGTACGGGGTCTTGTGGTGGACCTCGGTAACCTCAGGCGACTCGCGGGGTGCCTCGGTGTCGTAGGACGGGGTCTCGTCGAGCTCGTCCTTGGGAGGACCACGGTAGTTCTTGCGGCCCCAGAGGAAGTACCACGCGCACGAGATGGCAACGAACGCGACGAAGACAACGGGCGCGTAGTTGACAGTCGCGGCTGTGACAGGCAGAAGGGCGGGCATGCAGAAGAGGGGCAGAGCAAGGAATGACCAGGCTGGGGGGAGTGTCAGCAGGGTGAAGCTACACGCAGAAGATTAGTACTCACCAACAGCGACACAGTTGAGGAACCAGCCGAGCTTGCCGAGGTAGAACTGACCAGTCTTGACACGCTGGCGTCCCTCCAGCATAGAAACAAGGATTGGCACGGCGTACGACGAGGTCAGGCAGATGACGCCGACACCCGAGAAGGCGTTGAACGCGGCGGGCGAGCCGAAGTAGATGACACCAAGGACGATCTGGATAGCCATAGAGAGCATCATGGCGTTGAGGGGGACATCAAGCTTGGGGTGAACCTGGCGCCACCACTTGGAGCCGGGGATGGCACCGTCACGAGAGAAGGCCCAGGTGCAGCGGGAAGCAGCGGTCGTGCAGGCGGTGCCGCAGAGAATGCCGAGAATAATGATGATCATGAGCAGGCCGAAGGCACCGCCAGAAGAACCAACAGCCGACTTGATAATCGAGGGCGTGGGCTGGCCAGAAGGGAGGGCGACGAGCTCGGCAAGGTCGGGGAGGACGAACATGAGGGGCACCAGGAAGAAGAGACCGCCGATGGTGTTCATGCAGATGGTGAGAACCATAGCGCGGGGCACCTGGGTGGCAGGGCGCTGGACCTCCTCGCACATGGAGATGATCATGCCGGTCGACGAGGTAGCGTAGGCGGCGTGCAGGAGACCAACACAGAACGACCAGCCAGCGGGCCATCCAGAGGTAGGCTCAAAGTGGCCCAGAGCGTAGGCACCGCTGCGACGGCCGTTCTTGGCCAGGGCAAGGATGGTAACCATAATAGCGACGAGGCCGGCCATGGTCCAGTAGACAGCGAAGGCGTCGAGGTAGGGCAGGTACTTGTTGGCGAGGGCCGAGATGGCGTTGCAAAGGAAGGTAATGGCGAGGAACGTGAGGAAGATTTGGTAGGGCTGAGCGTCCCAGATACCGACGCCGGGCTCCTTCTCGAAGACGTTGACACACGCGACGAAAAAGAGGGTCGTGCCGAACTGCACAGCCAGCGTGATAGTAATGTTGCCGACAACATACGCCCAACCACAGATGTAGGCAGCGATACGCTTGTAGTTGCTAGGGGCGAGCATGAACGTCTGGTAGTAGACACCACCAGCAGTCGGGTACACACTGGTGATTTCACCGAGCGAAGAAGCGACGCAGAGAATGATCAACGAGACAATAACCCAACCCCAGATAACAACAACTGGTCCACCACCCTGGAGGGGGTAGTAGAGAGTCGTGGCAAGACCATAGGGGATAGAGGCGAGGACGAAAGACATGAAGGCGACATGGAGGGTCGAGCGCGAGCGGACCAGCTCTGCTTCGTAGCCCATTTTGTTGAGGAGATCGTCGGCGGAGTCGGCCGCGATCGTCGACGACTGGCGCCGGCCGAGCGACGTACGGCGGATATCATGGTGCGTGTGGTTGCTGTAGTGGTGGTGCTTGGAGGCGTCGTGCACCTCTGCGCCGCCGTTGCCGCCCGACTCGCTGGGCTTGAGGGGTGCCATTGTTGTTGGAGCTAGCTTGGTGAAATATTTCTGGGGGCCAGAGTGTGGTCGTGTGAGGGAGTGTATGGGGTCGCAGGTTCTAGCTGGCGCCTTCTTAACCTTTCGTGCGGCTTGGTGAGGTCTGTCGGTTGCCGCGGCTGTGTGAGAAAGAAGGGGAACGGTGGGGAGCGTTGGATGTTTCAACGTTATAAGCGAACGTCAGTGTTAGTATGAGGGAGTGTGCGCACGGGGGAGAAAAAAGAAGGGCTCACATGCTGTGCGTATACCACTGGTAATCGATAGGTGAGATGGGACTGTGACGACAGGGGGAGCATGTATCGTTATCGAATCACAGGCCGCAGTTGGGTCGCCTGGGCTAACCAGCTAGGGGCCACAGACCCACCAAGAGCTTGGAACCCAGGGTCGAGTGCGTGTCGGGTGCCTCCGCGCAACCAGATACGTTGCAGTGCCTCAGGGAGGCCGCTGACTGTATACGCATCTCTGCGCTCAGCTACTGCCGGAAAAGCCAGCGGGAGGCGGGCGACGGCACGCCGATGATCGTACATGTTTGGAGCAAGCGTTGGAGCATGCCGTAGGCGCGTGGGGCGCGGTGCTGCAGGCGTGAGGGAGCCTTGGCCCAACTTCCTGTACCCTCTGCTCCAGTGCCCTCCCTCGAGCATAGTGACGCCACATACGTTGTTGGACATTTGGCCCCGCGCGGCTCAGCACTCCATGCGCATATAGAAACGGCCGTCAGCCACGCTCACGCCCACCCAATGACGAGGAGTGGTCACAGCGCCCGTCCCAGCGCCCGCGAATCCACCCATGATCCATGGGTTTGCGGCGCACGATTGCTTGCTTGCTGCTGTGCGGTGTGCGGTGAGGGGCGCTCCTCGAGCTCAGTGTGAAGACCAGAGGCAGGCGGGAAAGCCGAAACAGGTCCAACCCCGTCGAGGTACGAGCGGAACCTAAATCGCGTGGAATGCATGTGGCATACGGGCATTGGAAGCGCGCAGCAGCACATGATGACACAGGGAGCGTCGTGCACAGCGGCCAGGCAGGTAGCGAGCGACTGTTAAAAAATTACGGCGAGTGGGCAAGGCGCTAGATCGCAGGGGGGTCGCTGACATGGGAATCGGAGGTGATATGCGCCATCACCACTATCACCCCGCAATTGCGCCCCGATCCGCGCTCGATAACAGATATGTATAGATGGACCTGAAACCTTTATCATATCGAGGCGACGATCTGGCTGATGCATCAGCGCGTATCTTGACAACAAGCAGTGTGTTGATTTGGTTGAGGTGAATAATTGAGGCAGAATTAGTCGAGTGCGACGGCCACTCTGTGCAGTCCCCCCCGCTTGTACCTTTTGCTTGGTGCAGGCTGTGTCAGGGTGGCAAGCTCGGTTCGACAAGAGCGGCCCTGCAACTCGCTTGCACATGACATGGGGGCGAGGATTCCATTCAGGTAAGCGCATCCCGAGACAGCCTCGTACTACGCCCAGCACGGCCGACCACAGCATTGCGTAAGTGAGCTGGGGCGTGCCCGCGTACGTCCCAAGCCTGTTGCGGAAGACAGTCGTAAGGGCGTCGTCCTCGTCAGTTCAAGCAACGGGTAGGGCGCCTAATGCAGAGGACAGCCCAACAATACTTCCGCCTCTTTTCGGCCTATCCCGTCACCGCGACGACCTACCTACGATGGAAGAGTTGTCAGTCAACGTCAGCCTATGAAGTGTAGGGCAATACAACGACTTTATAAGGGCGGACTGGATAAATGGCGCTTGGTTGTGCCACGCTTTGTGGCACCACATCAGGTGTGGCGGTGTCTCCCGTCTCGTATCGGAAACGTAGCGCCGTTGCTGCGTGAGTGTGAGGACTAGAAGGTGGCTCAGACAGGCGTTCTCAGACAAGTCAGTGATTGGGTTGTCAGAGCACTAGTTCATACCACTCCAAACTACTACAATGTTGCGGCACCTGCCACCGAGAGAACAGTACAATCGCTAACCATTTAATACTTCTCGCTGTCCTTAATGGGCTGACGGTGAGACTCGACACGGGCAATCTCCTCGTCCTGAATCGCAGTGTGGGTGTTACGCTCGTCCTCCGACCACGAGAAGACAAAGTCGTTAAGGTTGCGGAAGTAGGTGGGGAAGATGAGAGCACACACAAACGACGCGCAGGCGAGGACGATCCAAGCAATAACGAGGTTGGGGTCGGTGAGCGCGGCCGAGCATGCAAGCGAAATGGCAGCGGCAATGGCGACGTTGAAGAGGGAGAGCGAGTAGACAAGAGCGCGCATACGGGGAGGCGAGCGGGTGTAGGCAAGCTCGTAGCCGGTAACGTTGACAAGCAGCTCACCAATGGCAGGGAAGATAATGATGGGGATCTGCCACCAGAGGGTAACGGTCGGGATGTCGTTCTCACAGTGCGTGGCGAACTTGCCACAGGCCGAGCGGGAGTAGATCATGTTCTGGACGACAGCACCAAAGATACAGCCGACTGTGGCAAGGAGGAAACCGATGCACATGCGGGTCATGGGCTTGAGGGGCCAGCCAATTCGCTCGAAGAAGGGGTAGACGCCATAAGTCATGATGGGGGTGAAGACAATGATGGAGATCGAGTTGAAGTTGTTGAGGAAATCGTTGGGGATACCGTCGACCTTCATGGCGTCCGACATGTCGTTGCCGAGGTTGCCAAGACCAACCGAGCCAGAGTCGGCGAGCTGGAAGATGGGCAGGAGGAGGAAGACACCGCATGCGTTAAGGGTCTGGCGGATCTCGTCGACAAACTTGTCGTCCCAGTGGACGTATGACATGTCGACGGTGCCAGAGTTGGCCTGGATGTAGGAGGGCTTGGCCTTGTTCCACCACTCGTCACCACCGCGGCCGATCCTCTTCCAGCCGCCGTTGGACAGGCAGATGCCGATGACGCGGAAGGTATCGGGGAGGACGGAGCCACCAGGGGCCTGCTTGATGAGGCGGGGCGAGCAGTACATCAGAACGGGGGGCATGAGCATGTAGAGGATGCCAGGGACAAGGAAGGCGAGCCAGAAGCCGACGAGACGGGCCGAGTACTGGGTAGCCATCTGGAAGAGGGCACCAACGTTGATGCAGAGGTAGAAGATGATGAGGTAGCGTGAAACGGTCGTCTGGGGGTCGATGATGACACGCTCTCCCTTCTTGGTGTAGGAGATGGTAGGCTGCTTGACGGGCGACTGGTCGCAGAGAAGAGGGCCCAGGCATGGCTTAATGAAACCAGCGGCGAAAGCAAGGATGAGGATCGAGACGATGAAGATACCCAGAGCGGCATCGCTGACGGCAATCACCTGGGGGATGGCGGGGATGATGAGGATAATGTGTGCGATGGCGCCGATAGCGGTACCGACGACGATGGTCTTGAAACGACCCCAGTAGTTGTCGGCAATGATACCACCCAGGATTGGGATAACGTAGGCAAGGAAGTTGAACATCTGGGTGAGGGCCGAGGTTGTGACTGAACCGCGGCCAAGGGCACCAGCCTTCTGCTGGTGGCCGGCCTCGCCGGGGGCGACAGCACCGGCACCGTTACCTCCCTTGGGGAGCTTGTTGTTGATGAAGTTGTTGAACGGGCCCTTGGTGCCGTAGTAGGAAGCACGCTCGGCAAACTCGATCAAGCACATGGCAAGGGCAACCGCACTGGAAGCATGGTTAATTACGCTGCCACTCTGCCAAGAAAAGTCTCGCCACTCACGGCATTCCGGCGGAGACGCGACGCAGCGTGGAGAAGTCCTCGGCGGTGGGCTGGAGGGCGGGGTCGACGCCGTCGGCAGACTGGACGACGACGCCGGCCTCCTGCTCCTTGGTGAGCTCGCCGAGGCCCTCCTTCTCCTTGGGCACTTCGTTGGCGAAGGCGGCCTGCTGGGCTCGGTCCATTTTCGGTGTGGGGTGGGACGAGAAGTTGGGGGGTCACGGCCGCTCCACTTCGACTGATCCGGCGACTTTTAACCACTGGCGCGATGCGTTTGGGGCGAGTGCGGGGCTGTGGGGAGCCAATGATGAGCGGAGCATGCATCCGCGCCAGCACGATAGCGCTTCGACAGGCTGGTGGGCACTGGCCAGTGAGTGGCCTCGGACCAGTGGGCATGGTCGGCCGGTGGAGAGTGCCTCACATCGTGGGTCTCACTATGTTGCTGCGTGATTCCAACAGTGGGTGCGGGGCTGTTGCGCGCCGGGGTCGGTGATTATCCACCATACCGTACACATGCACCATGTGGTGTCCAGGGCTGCGGCTGTTATCTGCATGACGCAGGAGTGGACGTTCTGGGCCAGACGCCTCTGCTCGCAGGCAAGCGCTCGCTTGGCTGCAATATGGCTACACGTGCTGCACTTTGCTTGGCGAGGCGCTGGGGTCCCATGGCACATCTATTCACATGCTCCTCGCAGTTCGGACCCCATGACTGGCTGGCGCTTGCTGGCCGCGGACCCGATGAACAGTGGCGTGCTCCACACCTAATAGACGCAGCTCGCATGCGATTTTCTATCCTGAGGGTGCCGTCTCTCACTTGCCGCGGCATCAGCAAATTATTGGCGTTGCGAGGCACTACGGGATCTAACATCCCGAGCGAGGACATAGGGGGGTTGAAACTAATTTTTCCATTTACAACCGCGGGCGAACAGTGGGCATGGTAAACCGTGCAACACTCCGCACGAGTCACCGCACGCGGCTGAAGGATGGAGTGTCTGCGTCTGTGCTCTCCGGCAATCTGCCGTGAGCCATCTGCATACCTGGCAGCCCCACTATCCGCCCCGGACCCGGACAACAATGGCCGGCATGGCGACACTGGTACACCGCACTTTGCGGCGGCTGGTCCCACCTCCATGATCCGTCCGATAGCCGCCTGCATCCTGCTGCAGACGGGCAGGGGAAGTGGACCACATGGTGTCAACAGAGGCATGTTCTTCGTTCTCTTGGCACGGCGATGGCTCGTGGGCTACCAGGCGCTTGGTGGACGCTAGCCCCTGCATCTCATTAGTACCATTGTTGTGCCCTCCCGGATCCTGCAATCAGATTGGTGACTGTCTGGTGGCATCACTTCGCACCGGCATTTCTCTATCCCTTCCCTCAGTGCTGCGTTCACGCATACCTTCGAGTTCAGAGGTCGGAAATTCACTACGTGAGTTCCTACTGGGTGAGAGTTGCACAATAGTCAGCAGCCCTCCGGAGGCGAACAATGAGCGAGGTGTCATGTGCGCCCTCCACCTCATATGTTGAAAATGGGAATTCGCCGATGCTCTTCGTGTCGACATGTGCTTCGCTTCTGCGGCCATTTCAGAACCATCAGATCTAACCAGGGTTACGTGATTCGTTAGGGCATCGCAAATGGAATCATGTGGTCCACCTCGGATGAACTGGTGCCAGTGGAGCTTAAACGAAAAGGCACAGCAGTGGTATGACCCCCGCGCGGACAGGCATTATCCGGTTGGAAAAGTGTTGGTGGTAGGGGATGGCAGGATCCGAGTCCCCCGCCTGCTTGCCGCATGCCGCAGCCAGCGGCAAGGCCCTGCCGGCGACTTATGGCAACTTTGCGAGCACTGACCGCGTCTCATCTTGACCCGGTTTTTCGCGCTAGGCGGGGTTCGGGACATGGAGCCTACTGGCCGCTCCCACTCCATCATCGGAGCCCGTGACACGGTCCACCCCACCGCATGATCCATGGCCGCAGGACGCATGATCCATCGCAGCCGTTCCGCAAGCCCGACCAGAACGGGAACTAGGCGGTTCAAGACGGCACGACGGCAGTGGTGCAGCGCTTAGAGTCCCGGAGTTGTGTGCCGAGCCCCGTGCCGCCGGCAACGCGAGCAAGAGCGACGGAAGGCGACGTCGCTCCTCGTCTGCGCCCTAAAAAGTGATGCAAAGGCCTCTGATTGTTTATGGCAGCGACATGAAACGGCTGCGCACAGTTAGACACAGCAGAAATAGCACACGCCCAGCTGTGGGCCGTCCTGCCAAGACGTTGAGGCGAGCGACGCCACCCCCGCTGTCGGTTATCCCTGTCTTCGCCCCACCTCGCCCCCACCTCGCGCCACCAGCCTCGCACCTCCGCTCCCTTGGGTAGCAAAACATCCAGCCTGTCGCTGCTACCTGACCCCACCGAGACTCGAACTCGGGTCTAGGGATTGCACGTCTGTTGACGCTCATAGATGATATGAGACCCTCGCGTTAACCACCTGCGCCATGGAGTCGCTCGTGCCTGAAAGTCTGTGACGCGCGTTTTGTGTGTGCATGGGGACAAGCGGCCTGATCGTCACTGTGTGTGGTCCCGGATGCCTCTGTTCCCCCACTGCGGGGCATATGGCAGGTGTGCATGTGCATTTCATCTGTGTGCAATCTGATCTGAGCTGACGCCAAATGAACAGCCTTGGAGGCGGTAAGCGATCCGGTGGATTATCAGCATCCCGAAGAGGTTGATCGGGGCGGCGCGCATGGCATCCTCCGTGCTGCCGATATACTCTCGGATACTGTTCGTATCCTTCCCGCGGGCCGAGGCTCGCGTTCTCCAAGCATGCAGCCAGACTCAATGAGAGGCATGCCCAGAATAGCCCTTCGCGTGGCGCAGCCGGTAGCCTGCTCATGTGTCGAAACCACTAGCGTGTGCCCCGATGGTGTTTGTTGTCATGGTAGCTTTTCCGAGTGCTGTACTGATCCCGTGGTTACTGACCTACCTCATGCAGCCGTACCTGTCTCACTGCCGCACTAGAGCCTCACTCTCAGCCAGTCCATCTCGATTCATGTGATCCTGCTCCTCTAGCGCTGCAGGCAAGTGCTTTGAGGTGCCACGCTGACCTGCACATGCCAACCGAGACCGTCACCACCAATACAAGCCACGGAATCCATCATCGTACAAACGCACTACACTCTATAAACTGGCGTTACGTTACAGCGTCAGCCTGACCGTCTTGATCTCGAACCCGCGGAAAGGAAGCGCAATCTCCTTGCCATCAACCACCTCGAGGCCCTCGACGTGGTCCTCAAGAAGGTTGACCACCTCGGCCTTGGACACCTTGAGGCCGTGGAGACGCAGCGTGGCGTTGGCCTTGCCGCCGTACTGCTCGAACAGGCGGACGATGATCGTCTTGTCCGCGTTGTCCTCGCCGCGCTTGATCGTCTCGAGCACGACGTTGCGCGCACCAGCGACCGTGATGGGTGTCTGGGCCGACGCAGCGCCAGCGCGCACCTTGAGCGGGTTGTTGAACGCCGCCGCGACGCGCGGCACGTCGCTCTCGGCAAATGTCCCGACGTGCGGGTAGATGCCGAACGAGAAGGTGTGCGCGCCCATGTCGGTGTCGGGGTCCGGCATGCGCGGGCCGCGCAGCAGGGACAGCGTGACGACATTGCCGGCCGTCGCGTAGCCGTACTTGCAGTCGTTGACGAGCGCGACGCCGTAGCCAAACTCGCTGAGGTCGGCAAACTTGTGTGCGCAGACCTCGAACTTGGCCGCGTCCCAGGACGTATTGCGGTGCGTGGGGCGGGTGAGCACGCCGAACTGCGTGTCGTACGTCGCGACGTCCGAGTAGACGTCGAGCGGCAGCTCAAACTTTAAGAACTCGTGCTTCTGGCGCCACTCGGCCTTGGCGTCGACGCGGATCAGCGAGCGCGCGTCGGCGTTCAGCGACGCGGGGACGGCGTCGAGCGAGATCTCAAACTCGATCAGGCTCTTGTCGTACGTTGTCGACACGAGCAGGCTCGCGCGCAGGCCCTTGGCCGAGCCGACAGCGACAGTGTCAAACTTGAGGTGCTGTGCCTTCTCGACGTGGAAGTAGTCGACGTCCCACGCGTCCCAGTAGTTGGGCTGGTCCTCGTAGATGACGAGGCCGGCCGACTGGTCGGCCGGAATGAGCTCCTTCTTGAGCTTGACATCGACGATGGAGGTGATGCGGCCGCCCTTGATCGTGACCTTGACGGACGAGTTGGCAAGCTCGTACTCGTCCTCGGCGATCTGCTTGGCAGTTGCGCCGGCGCCCTCGAGCGCCTTGGGCTTGCCGATGTCGTCGACGCCGTCGGCCGCAACAAGCACGTACTCGTCACCGACCTTGATGACCTCCTCGCGGGCGACACCAGGCAGCGTGTTGACAACCACGACGTCCGTGGCCTTATCGCCAGCGGCGACAGCCTTGGTGCCGGCGTAGACGACAGCGTAGGCCTCCTCGATGACCTCCGTGATGGTGCGGTGGAGCTTGGCGTAAATCTCCTCCGCGTCATCGTAGACCATGTGGATCGATGAGCCGGGCAGCACGTCGTGGAACTGGCACAACAGGAGGTCCTCCCACGCCGCGTCGAGCCGCTCCTTGGGGTAGACGTACGACTTGTCGGCGAGGGTCGCAAGCGTGGCCGCGTACTCGGCCTCGCGGAGCAGGTTCTCGCTCTTCCGGTTACCCTTTTTGACCATCGCCTGCGACGTGTAGGTCGCGCGGTGGATCTCGAGGTAGAGCTCGCCGTGCCACACGGGCAGTGTCGTGCCGTTCTTAGTCTCGGCGCGGACGGCGTCGTAGAACTCCTCAAAAGAGCCACCGTTCTTAATCTGTGGGAGGATGCCGGCGGCGTCGGGCCGGTTGTTGACCACAGCGCGCGTGCGGCGGACCTTCTCGAGCATGGGCGCCGTGGGGCCGCCACCGCCGTCGCCGTTGCCGAAAATAAGCAGCGCGTGCTTGGTCGCGTCCAGGTTCTTGTGCCTCGTGATCGCGCGGCGGATCTCCTCGACGTCCGCCTGCGAGTTGTACGACTCGACCGGGGTCATGTGCGTCAGGACCTGCGAGCCGTCGAGACCCGCCCAGTTGAACGTAGAGTGGGGGAACGAGTTGCTGCACCGCGTCAGCGCACGCCGTGCCACCGCACTCACATGTTGTTCCACGAGATCTTCTGCGTGAAGAAGTTGGGGGCGCCAGCCAGTCGGCAGATCTGGGGCAGCTGGCTCGAGTAACCGAACGTGTCGGGGAGCACGAACGTCGACGAGCGCTTGCCGAAGCGCTTCTCAAAGTATCGCTGGCCGTAAAGGAACTGGCGGACGAGCGCCTCACCAGAGGGCATGTTGGTGTCCATCTCGACCCACGTGCAGCCGAGCGGCTGGAAGCGGCCGTCCTTGACCTTGTCGAGAATACGGGTGAACAGTGTGGGGTACAGCTGCTCGACCCACTTGAACTGCTGTGGCTGGGTCGCGCTGAACACGTACTCGGGGTATCGGTCCATCAGGTCGCACTGGGTCGACCACGAGCGCGCCGACTTCTGCTGCGTCACGCTGAAGGGCCAGAGCCAGGCCGTGTCGATGTGGCTGCGGACGTGGTGAGTAATACAGCGGACGCCGTTGCCTTGACAGCGACTCACCAGTGCCCAATAGCCCACAGAGTGCCCTCCTGCTTGTCGACCTGCTCGCTGTCCTCGATGATACGCGCCTGCCAGTCCTTGCCGAGCGTGTGCTCGGCGACCTTGCGCGTAGCCTTAACCGACTCGAGGTCGTTCTTCCTGAACACGTTCATCATCTCGTTGGCGGTCCAGTTGGCCGTCTGGGCGAGCGCCGAGTCCTCGGGCAGCTGGGTGCCGAGCTGGCGGAGGAACTCAAAGTCCCACTTGAGGCGCACGGCCTCCTGGTTGGGCACGACGAGGTCGGCCGTCTTGAGGATCCACTTCTTCTCGTGCTGCCGTGTGAGCATGTCACGTCCACGGCACGCAGCTTACCATCTCGTCCTCTCCCTCCATCTCGCCAAACATGTCGTCGTGCACGCCAAACATGCCGTTGCAGCTCGCCTCGATCCAGTAGTGTCCCACGCCGGCCTTGCGGTGGGCCTCGGGGATGATGAACTCGGCGCGGCGATCGACGTTGGTGCCGCCCGTGAGGCCGTGGTACGGGTTTCCCTCCTCGTCGAACACCATGGCCTCGCCGGTCGAGTCGAACTCGAGGTACACCAGCTCGTACTCTGCATACTCCTTGGGGATGTGCACGGTGACTTTGAACCAGTGGTTGGACCAGTCGGGGCCGAAGTCCTGGCCCTTGTGCGCTGGCTTGTAGCTCTGCGTCACGGCCTCGGCCCACAGCGGCTTCGAGTGTCCAGGTGCCGACCAGTACTCGAGCTGCACATGCGCCGCGTCGTCGTGTCGGTGGGCCACGAGCAGAGACGAGAGATTGTTCTTGGCGTAGTATCCGCCCTGGGAGGAGTGTCAGCGAGCTAGCTCAAGCACGCCCCCCAGCACCACTCACGACAAACGACTTGAGACGCCCCTCAAGCTGGGGAAGCTTCTTGTAGCCTAAACTGTCAGCGACACCGTGTGGTCTTATCGCCACTCACGCGCGTCGGTCTGGAAGCGGGGGTAGCCCTCGGCGGGGTAGCTTGCGCCGCCGCCGTTGGCGTGTGTGTGTCCGTTTGCCTGCCCAGTCATTGTACGTGGGTGAGCTGTCTTTTTCGGGGAGTCATTGTCGCCGCCGCTGCATATGAACCCCCTCGGCTTCGGCGACTCGCGCGCGCACGATGTTGACGAGCCAGTAGGCTTTCCGGCTTTCTGGGGCCTAAATGGGGAATGAACGGGTCAGGTGGGGGCGCGTCCCTGCCGAGCGCGGGGCATGCTGCGGCTACCGCTTGCGGCGCGCTGTGCTCCGTGCGCTCCGTTCGGCGCTTGCCCGTCCTGCGGTGAGGGATGCGGACTAGAGCGCTGTGGAGTGACCGCGTGTGCGTGATTCAGACCGAGTCCGGTGTTCCATCCCCCACCTCCGTAAACGGCCCGAGAAACCGGACCGAAGGGTGGGTGGGCTCCGCAACAAACCCCCACACACTGCTGCCTGCCAAGCCGAGGTTCCGCATCGGCCTGCTCCGGGTCGTCGTCGCCCTCTTCATGCACCCAGTAGGCTTTCAGGCTTTCCTCCAACAGGCTCGCAGGCTTTTGTAGCCAGTGGGCTCGCAGGCTTTTGCAGCGAGGCAGCGAGTAGGCTTTCAGGCTTTTTGGGTCGGCCGTTGGTGTCGGGCAAGACGGCGAATGGCCGGGTCACAGAGATCCAGCCTTAGTGCCGAAGGCTAGTTTGACGCATGTGGTGCACTCTGTTGAGACACCGCCGACGGATCTGGGGCTCTAGATCCAGCACTACCTCGGGTTACGGAGCAATGTGCTCCGGGAAGAGCAGATGTGATGCATGGTCCACCTTGATGGAGGCCCGTCGGCCGCTATCGGTCATAATGCTCAGGCTTCCCCACCCCGATGTCGGCTTGATATGCAAGTGGTGTGGCTTAGCTATCGGTATGCACCGGACATGGTCACTAGCAACATCTGCGCTTTGGAGATACTACAACATTACGCACCCCCTTGCTCAGCAGCCTCGCCTGTCCGCGTCGCGCTTATCTGAGTTGCATTGTCAGCCGAGCACGGTATCCAGTCCCGCCCCCACTTACACGGCTCGGACCACACACCCTCGCGCTGGCCCACGACCTGCACTGCGATGATCTTGGAGAAGGAGCGGCTGGATGACAGGTTGCCGATGTTGAAGAAGACGTTCGGGATGCCGGTCGGGCGCGCAATCCCATACAGCTCGCCCTCGTCGTCCATGCCCCACACTTTGCCGACCTGGCTGGCCGCCGGCTCGCCGAGGAGCTCACGCAACGAGTCCTGGAAGCCTGTGTAGCCCGTCGAAAAGACAACCAGGTCGTACTCTCCCTCTGTGCCATCGCTGAACTTGACTGTAGTTCCCGGGCCCATGGACGCAATCTCGCCCTGCTGCACGCTGATCTTGCCGTTGATGATCTGCTCCGACGCGCCGGTCGAGAAGTAGTACCCGCCGCCGCGGTTGCATCCCACTGACTGTCAGCGGGTTACGCGTCGTCCACACTTACAGAAAAGCCACCCCGTTCCGTCTGGTCCGGGATAGGTCTTAAAGCCGGCCTGCTTGAGCCCAGCGAGCAGCTCCGAGTCGACGTCGCTTAGCCATGAGGTGGTCCGCTTGTGCAACTCCTTGACAACCGGCTTGGGAAACGAGCCGCCGATACGGTCGAGCGTTTCGATACCTAGCGTCTCTACGTTAACCTCGTTGTAGATCCCACCCTCGAGGCTCGCACGGCCGTTCTTGATCGACATGATGAAAGTCGGCGTGCGCTGGAGAATCGTGACCTTGGCGCCGTTGTTGACGAGATCGAACGCAATGTCGTGGCCCGAGGTGGCTGCACCAACGACTAGCGCACGCTTGCCCGCCCACTTGGCGCCGCCCTGATGCGCCGAAGAGTGCACTGTTGTCCCAGTAAAGCTGTCCTGTCCTGGGAATGGAGGAGGGAGCTTGGGTTTGCCGCCCATCATGCCGGTCGCCAGCACAATATGCGAAACGCTTAGGTGACGGTCCTGCTTGGTTCCATCTGCAAGCGTCCTGACCACTGTCACGTCCCACTTGCCGCTACCGTCGTTGAAGCGCGTGCGCGCCGGGTCCAGCGTTGACTGTAGCCACACGTTGAGGTCGAGGGCGTCGACGTACTGTTCCAGCCAGTTGGCCAGTTTACCTGCTGGCGTCCAAGTGGGCCAGGTCTTGGGAAAGTTCATGAACGAGAGGTGGTTGGTGTGCACCGGGTCATGGAGTGAGAGTGACCTGGCCTTAGCTCTGTTTGAGACACGAGACTCACGAATAACGCTTGCGCCAGTTGTCACCGATGCACTCCTCGCGGTCGATGGTGAGCACTGAGAGGCCGTAGGACTGGAGCACGGCCGCTGATGACAGGCCGTTGTGGCCGGCACCCACAACGAGAACGTCCGGATCCGCGTCCTTGAACTCGATCTCTTCGGCACGGCGCTGGGCGTAGGTCATGTGGTCGTTATGGCGCCCAGCGACGCGATGCTGCCCGAGCTGCTGCGGCCATCCCTTGATATCCTCGAGGCTGGTGTAGAGGTTAAAGATCTTCCACGCGCCTAGGCGCTTGTTGAACACGAGCCGGACGACACCCGAGGCATGGCCTAGCGTCGTGTCAAACTCGAAGTGTACCTTGATCCAGCTGAGGTCGGGAAACGGGGTCTCCAGCACGGGGTCTTGGCCGCCGACGTCAGATGTCGAGAGGATGGTGAAGTCGCGCGGGGCGTTGGGGGCGAGAACATCCTAAGGGTGTCAGTGGTGGCTGCTGGGTAAGAGAGGTTGCCCCCAGAGAGAAGATCAGCTGTCCGTAATCGAGCAAAGCTCGAATGATGTCTGTCCAAACCACCACCCTCCCACCTCAATCCCCGAGAACTCACCTGGGCCACCTCCTCGACCTTATCAGCCGCAAAGTTCCTCAGATCACGCGTGAATGCCAGCACGTCCCTCCAGAATCCCGTCTCGTCGAACAAGGCCGCAAACCCGGCCGCGTCGGCTTTCTCTGCCGCGCCAGCCAGCTCCTTGACCGCGGCGACTGCGACCTCGTGCACGTCGGTGTCCTTGGGCACGGCGTACCCCTGGTCCGTGGTCGGCAGACGGGCCGTGTCGGCGGGGAAGAATTGTGCGAGGGTCATGGTGTGCGTGGATGCAAGTGTTGAGATCGACGGCTCGTGTCACGACGCTATTGCAGATGTACAGTACATTGATGGACGGCAACTTGATCGGCGCCAGCTGACACGTTACCAACGTCGGGTAACGACGACCCATTAGCCCCATGCACGTCTGCGCGTCGTATTGCATCGCTGTGATACACGAAACCCCAGTCTCGATTCTGGGGCTGCCTGCATGCAGCAGCAGCTGATCTCCGCTGGAGATATAGATACAGCAGATATGCTCATGTGCTGGATCCAGGTGGGCTACACTAGCTGGGGCACAGTATGACCGCATGATGCTCGGTCCGGTGACCCCGACTATGGTGCATTTCGCGCGCATGCCGTCATGACCACGTTGCGGCCATCATCGTTCCTGTCTCCTCTCATCATCTCTCCCCTTTGCCTCGCTTGGCTTCCCGCACCCCCAACAACAGACTTCTCGTTGATGCCGGGCCCAGCCTCTCCACATCTTGTTTGGCTCCCTCGCCAAGCAGGGCTGTGGCGGTTTTGGCGTTCGGCACGGCGGCTCCACTGACCGACAGTCCCTCGCTAACCGCCGCGCGCCGGCCAATCCGCAGAAGCAAAAGATAACCAAAGCATCTCACGTCGATTTTAACGCTGATCGTCGTGACGTATCATACTAACACCGCTCGCAATGGCAGAGCCGGCGTCGTCGTTAGGCGCAGCAGAACACCGGCATGACGCGCCTGCCTCGGCGCTCGCGTCCCGCCGCTCGTCGGCGACCGGCACGTCGGCGTACCACTCGGCGTCTGAAGGCAGGCCGAGCAGCGACGAAGCCGCGGCTCGGGCACACCTGGCGCTCGAAACAAAGAGGTAAGCAAACGCTGCCCCGGCGCGCGGCGCACGATGCTTACACCATCACCAGCCTCGACCCGCCCAAGACAGACTTCACCTCCCCCATCACCCCGTCGCCGCTCAACCGCTCCACTACCCACCGCTTCTCCAAGCCGATCCAGCGGATACCCTACCGCCACCGCCCGCTGATCCCAGGCGAGAAGGACACGAGCGAACAGGAGAGCGCCGAGGCCGCACGAGAAGAGGAGGAAGCATCAGAACCTGTTGATCCCACGCGCCAGCCATGGCTGCGCGAAGCTGACCGCGCGAGCGAGTGGTCGTCCTTGTTCTATGGTACGTGCTTGCTTCTCTCCACTAGCTCACTCCAGACCTGGTCGTCGTTGCCGTCCTCTCCGTCTTTTCAAGCTCGCACGAGATCCAGACCCCGGCCGCGATTCCCGTATTCTTCTCCTACTTTGTTATCCTGGTGTGGATCTGGACGTCCCAGCTGCACTATGACGCGCGGTACGAGGCCGAGGACACGTTCCACCGCGCGCTCAAGAGCCTTCAGCTCATGGTGTTTGTGTTTATTGGTGCCGCGAGCGGCGGCTGGAGCCCAGGCAAGATTCTGCCGTACGAGGAGGGCGCGACGCCCGCTGAGCGGGTCGAGCATCGTGAGTACGCCAGGCCGGTGTCAGCCCAAGCCTCAATCTGCCTCGATACTCATGCCCCCAGAACGCGCAACAGACTCGTTCGTCACCGTCGGCATCGCGTACGCCATCTCACGCGGCCTCCTACTGTTCCAGTATCGCTATGGTGAGCCTCGCCGCTGGTGCCGCCCCACTGACCCCAGTCATCTCCGCCGGCGCACGCTGGAAGCGCAAGGTGCCAGGCGCGCGGCTGACGTCCATCTCGCTTGGCGTCTCCATCGCGCTTGTCGTCGTCGCCACGTCGCTCTCCAACTCGTCGGGCACGCTCGCCCGCGTCAAGATCGCGCTGTTCTACCTCGGCATCGCGATCGAAATGGTGACCGCCTGGTTCCAGGTCATCTGGGGCATCAGCGGGCCGACTGCGTCGGACGAGTATGTCGCGGAGCGGTACGGCGCGCTCAGCCTCATCATCCTCGGCGAGGGCTTCCTCAGCCTCACGCGTGCGTTCGGCAACGCGCTGTCGACGCTCGTGTCCGAGGCCAACTTTGCATTCTACCTCCAAATCTTCCTGATCATCTTCGTCATCTTCTGCATCTGGACGTTCCTGTTCTTCCACTTCCGCAAGACGGACACGGTTTCGAGCCGCCGCAGCGCATTGTGGGAGCTGGTGCACTTCCCGCTCCACTTTGCCATCCTGCTTCTCCAGGCATCCATGATTGTGAGTGTGCGGCGGCCGGATACGCTCGCTGACCTGCAGAACTACGTCACAATCCACTCCTTCTACGTCGCCATCCAGCGTACGCTAGGGTACTTTGACACGGCTGTGCTCGCCCTCGCCAACGGCACCGAGCTCACGACTGCCGCGTTCGACGACATCTCCCTGCACCTCGACAGCCTCGCCATCATCCCCAACTTCGAGACGCGGTACGAGGAGCTGGTCGTCATTGCGCGCGAGGAGAGCCCGATTCAGGACGCGTTCGTGCTCGGCGCCCAGTACTTTGGGCAGATTATTCTGGGCGTGTGCAAGGTGGGTGTGGGCGAAGCTGATGCCGAACTTCTACGCACGGTAACGCTGCTGACATGATCAGGCGACGGGCGTGGAGGTCTCCGGGCCGCCGCTAATCAGCCTGGAGAACCTCGTCGGGCTGAACACCACTTCCCCCAACAACGAGACGGTCCGGGAACATGCCGAGGAGCTGCTGCGCGAAGCAGCGAGGGATATCGCGAACGATGCGGCAACAGGTATGCTGTGGATCTACCCTGCGGCCGGCACAGTGCTGGTGCTGTGCGCGCTACGCTCCTGGCTGCGATACCACTTCCAAGGACCATCCCACTACATCGTGCACGGCATCCAGCTTGTCGTGGGCTTGGCCCTCGCGCTACTTGGACTGCTGTGTATCGGCGACAGGGACATGTACGCGCTGTACGCGGACAGCGCGTCGGTGAGCGCTGTGAGCCCGATGTACCGGCTCGTGTGGAAGAACTGGGCTGTCGCCGTCGTTGCGCTCGTGTACATGAGCGTGCTCCTGGGCACCAAGGTGGGTTCACTTCACGCCCACACCGCGTGCTAACCCCTCAGGCAATACTCACGGTCATGTTCTGGAAGGTCGACAAGGCCGAGCGCAAACGCGATCTGGAAGAAGCCGGCGCCGATGTCGACTACGGTGCGCCGACAATGCCGGGCGCGGTGGGATGGGCGCAGCAGGGGATACGGTGGCTGCGGCGCGAGGTGCGCATCTGGTTTGCCATGTAGACGGCGCGGCGAGCCCCCGAGGTCCAGCCCTAGACAACATATAATGCATTGGCCTTACAACACACACCCTAACCCTAGTACTTGAAGTTGCCCGAGACCTTGCCGATGAGGTAGTCACCGTACACGACGTCTGGCTCGGGCGCGAGCTCGATGCCCTCCTTTGCGGCGGTGCGCTTGGCGGCGTCGAGCAGCGTTATGACCGAGTCAAAGTTGGGCTCGAAGAAGAAGGGCAGCGAGACGCGGTACGTCGGCGCCTTGTGGATCACACGGTGCAGCGTCGCAGGGTACATGCCGCCGGTCCACTTGTCCCACATTGCGCCGATGTTGACCACGACGCACCCGGGGATCGGGTTGGCGTTGAGCCACTCGCCAGAGCGCGAGAGCACCTGCAGCGCGTCTGGCGTGCTGTCGGTGTGCAGGAAGGTCAGGTTGCCGTAGTCCTTGTGCTCGCCGCAGCTGCGGCCGTCGGCGTTGGGTGGGAGGGGCGGGTAGCCTGGGGCGTTAGTGGGTGCGAGCGTGCGGGAGTGACGAGGGGGTAGCGGTGAGCTGGGCTTGCTCATAAGGCGAGCATCGAGCAAGCAGATCAAAGAGCTCTAGAGGATCCACATTGCGCCCTTGAAGCCATAGGCAGCAGAGCAGGGCCCATAGACGCATCGCGTCCGCAAGCCAGCAGCCTTATCGCGTCCTTAAGCCCCTCCCTCCTGACCCCACTCACCAATCAACCGCATCGACCAGAAGCTGTCGTTGCTCAGCTTCCAGAACGCCTTCCACTCCTCCTCGTCCATACCCAAGCCATGTGCCATGGCGTGCATCACCGCCTCGCCGAGCACGTGCATCTTCTCGACCCATGCCTCGAGCGCGGGCTTGAGGCCTGCCGGGTTGGACGGGTACTGGTTGTCGCCCTGCAGCGGCTTGGGCTTGTCGCCGGCCTTGACGGCGTCGTACGGGTTGGCAGCGTACAGGTCGAGGCCTTCGTGGTGGTCCGACTTGCCCTGCGTGATGTTCTCGCCATAGCGCTGGTATCCTGTTGGTGTCAGCGGAGGACGCGAGGTGGAACCGGAGGTGCGGTGGTGGCGCGCTCGGCGCTATCTGCTCCCCTCCGCTCCGGCAACTCGGCTGCGCGCGCCGAGGGCTGACGCCTACTCACCCCTGGCGCCGTCCATCGACCCGATGTGGATGGCCTCCTTCTCGGCCTGGGGGCGCTGGAAGAACTGCTCGCCGAGCTCGAGGATCTCGTCCATCTCGGTCTTGGCGAGGAACCCGTCGACGCGGAGGTACAGGAAGCCGACGTCGCGGCATGCCTGGTGGAACTGGGCGGCGACGGCGGCGCGGTCCGCGTCAGAGTACTCGGCCGCCGTGGCGGGGAGGTAGGGCGCGATGCTGATGATGGGGAGCGCGGGGGCGGCGGTGACCATTGTGTATGCAGGAGAAAGAGAGATAGAGGAAGAAAAGAGAGATCGGGCGGGGTGGGGCTGCTGACGGATAAGGGGCCTCGAGTCGAGGCAGGCGGCGGGTATGGCAGCGGCGGCCGTCGCCGGCGACTTCGGGACGCGCGCGCCAAAGGCCGACACATCAGCCTGAAATCACCAATGCCTTGCTTGGCGCGTCCTGGCCGCAGCCCAAGCGGCGACCAGTCGGCGTGGGGCCGTTTGACTATCGGCGCTGCCATGCTATCAGGAGCTCCACTGCGCCAATGCTTGCCATGCTGCAAAGTGACTGACTGGCATTGCTCGTCCCGGCCCTCTTTTTACGAGGCAGCCGACTCGACTGTCTCCTGAGGGTCCACTGACCCAGGCGGCTGCACCTCCCCCTGCCGACATGAGCAGTTCAATGCGCCATGGGTCCAACCCCAGTTGACACCCCTGCCCCGGCATCGCGATGCACAGCGACGTCCACATCCCGAGTGCGGCAGTAATCATGGGCCAGATATCAGCTTTGGCTGGAGCAAGGTGGCAGCGACACCAACGCGCCAGCCGGCGTATTTACCAGCCAACTCGCAGGCGGCAGAGAACGTCATACCGGGATGTCCATACCTGCCGAAGGACAGTGTGCTTCTGGGCCAGCTACATTGAGAGGCAGAGCATACAACTGTGACTGTACTTAATGGATGCACGGCCTGGTTGGCATCAGCTTACTTATCAAGCAGCGCGACTCACTCAGCCTCCTCCGCACGAGCCGTCGTTCTCGATCGGCGGCGGCCCCGTTGGAGACGTACTTCGGTAATGCCGGCGCACATTGAGCAGGTGAGCAAAGCGTTCTCCCGGAACGTAGATGTCTGAAGGTGTAACCACTTGACACCCGTCAACCAGCGCACCGAGCGACATCCACTCACAGCCATCACCTGGTGCAAACCCTCCCGGTGACCTGAGACGCGCCTCGACACGCTCCACCAAGGTCTTCCGCGTCTTGTTCAGCACCGTCTTCCCAACAAACATAGCAGGGTAAATTGCGAACCCCGAGGTCCCGAGGACGGCATACCAGCCGGATGCGGTACGGCGGCCGTATTGGCGGGGCGACTCGACGGGCTCGATGGTGATGTTGGGGGGCGGGTCCTCAACGCCGAAAAGTTTGCATGCAAGCGACCTTATATGGTGCCGTAGCTCTCTGTAGCGATCGACCATAGTGGTCTTGAAGAAGGTAAGCGCTCAGGCCAATTATCATGCTGCGCGACTCACCCGGCCTTGTCGGCAATCACGCGGTGTCGTCCTCCCTCGGGGTCGGCGCCGCTGGACGCGTGCTTCGGTTCTGACGATGCGTGCTTTGGTTCTGGCAATGCACAGTGAGCAGGTGGGCAAAGGGCCTTCCATAAACGTAGTTGTCCGAAGGCGTAACCACTTGAGGGGCGTCAGCCAGCAAACCCGACTGCACCCACTCACAGCTGTCCTCTGGTGCAAACTCTTCCAGCGGCGTGACACAGGCCGCGATTCGCTCTTCCAGGGCCTTGCGCCTCTTCTGTAGCACAAAGTCGCCGTACAGCAAACCAGGGAAAATTACGAACGCTGAGACCCCCAGGACGGCGTACCAGCCGGACGCGGTGTGAAAGCCTGCAGAGCGCGCGTTGAAGATGTTGGTTTTCTCGGGGGGCGCGTCAAGGCGAGTGAATTCGTGTGCAAGAGGCCTTGCGCGATGGCCTAGCTGTTTGAGGCGATGGTACATAGAGTAATGTTGAATTGGAAGAAGCGACGGACGAGGTTATAGTTCTGAGGAGGTGCGAGAGCACGAAGTGGCACAGGCCGAGGGCGCTCCTCAAGTGCTTCGGCAGACGACCGCACATCGGCGCATCACCACATGTGATCGCCTGCACCCCACACGGCTGATCAGAACCCCGCACGGGACGTGTCTGGGAATCGTTTACCCTGTGGCTGCCTACTAGAAGCCAGTTCCTACCGAGTCTCCATGTTGCCGAGGACGACGCGCAGAGCCCTCGGCACGCAGCTATCGTCAACGCCCTGGCAACCGGGCGGGTTCAGCAGGCCCAGGCTTGAGCTTGTGAAGACAGCCGGGTTCATTCTTTCCCTGATTCATTCTTTCCTCTCAAGCCAAGGGGCACATGGTCATGCTGAGAGGTGGCCGCGGAATACATCACCTCCTAGCTGACCCCGATAGGCCATGCAACTACATATCCATGAAACTGCCCAAAGGCCCTCACCCTAATCAGCCACTCGAGGGAGGGGTGGCGGTGTGGTGGGCTCCCACCCTGATCGGCCACTCGAGGGCGGGATGGCGATGTGGTGGGCGAGTCGGCTCTATAGCAGTTACTCCTCCTGCAGGTAGGCAAGGTGCTGGGGTGGCGTTTGCCGGCTCGGTCGGTGGTGCGCCGTATGCTTCCTCCACGCCGTTGCGGGTGACGACCTCGGCGTGTGCGTTGTCTTCCGGCCCCTGCTTCCGGAAGTACAGAGAGCCCAGCATGCCCCCGACGAACACACCCATCACGACAAGCCCTTCTGCACCCATCACGACAGACGCTTCTTTGGCCCCATCCCACAGGAGCCGTCGCCACGACTCCCGCGGCGACTGTGACGAATAGCCCCGGGGCTGGGGCGGGCAGTGGAGGGCGGCCAGCCGAGATCCTGGACGAGGACGAGCGGCGGCCACCAGCCGCGGTGCTTTTCGTCGGAGGGGGGCGGTGATCCTGGAGAGCATGGTGGTGTTGTGGATATGGGGAAGTGCTTGTTGATGACCACGGAAGTGAGGGTGGCCGTGATGTGCTGTGCCGAAAGACAAGCCGACGCGCGGCAGTCGGCGCCGGCAAGGCGAGGCACGGATGGATGGTGGCGGGCAGGCCAGAGTGCCTCGACAACCACGAGTTCATGTCCCGCGCATGCCGCGTTAACTTAACGGTCACATCCCCTCTAAACCGGTCTCAGTGGGCCATGAAGTGCATGATCTATGGCCTCTTCGACCCACACCCCTCACCCTACGTGTCCTCAGATGACAACGGGAACTCGAGGGCGGGATGTCGATGCGGCGGACGCCTCGGCTCCTCAGCCATTACTCCAAAAGGTTCGCAAGGTACTGGCACCGCCGGGGTCGCCTCGGTCGGTGGTGGGCCGTACGTTGGCTCCTCGCCGTCACGGGTGACAACGTCGCCGTATGCATTAACTTGGGGCCGCCGGTTCTTCAGAATGTATTGTAACCGAGCGATGAAGCCGATGCCGAGGCCTAAACCGACTGTCACGGTAACCACTGCTTCTAAGACTCCTTCTTCATCGTCGATGGCGTTGTCCCACCTCAACCGGCGCCACCACTCTCGTAGATCCTGCGACGTAAAGCTCCGGCGCTGGGGTGGGTGGTGGAGGCCCGCCAGTCGCGGTGCTGGGCGCGCGGCGACCACCAGGCGTGGTGCTGTGCGGAGTGGGGCGGCAAGTCTGGAGAGCATGGCGGTGTTGTGGGTGTTGTGGAGGTGTTTGGGGAAGTAGGGATGCATGTGTATGTGGACGGCGACGGAGATGAAAGCACCATCTGCTGTGCCGAAAGGCCAAGCCGACGCGCGGCAGATGGCGTCGGCGTCGGCAAGGGAAGGTGCGGCGCGCGGGGGGAGGGGGGGGGGGGGGCGGGGGTGCAGAGTGCCTCGGCAACCACGACCTGTCCCGCGCACGTCGCTTCCGCTTTTCGTCCACTGTAGCGTGACAGGACAGTGGTAAAGTCATGCGTACGAAAAGAGGCATGCGGCTGTCCACCTGAGGGGTTGTGATAAACGCAGTCACACAACGAGGCAAGCCTCGGCGCGGCGGGGGCAACCGAGCACTCCTTAAGCGGCTCTGAACTAAACTCTGGTGCCTCCGCCTCGACGAGCGTAGCGACGATAGTGCCTGCCATGCGTGCTCCTGCTATCGACTCGCATGTCATCGTCACAGCCACACCAGCACCGACAAATGGGGCACCGACACCACCGCTCCGCCCCACCCTCTGACGCCAAGACCCGGCGTTCCGATCCGAGCACCTGCCCGATAGCGCACCCGATATGCGCACCTGACTGCCTCATATTCTGCATCACTTGGCTACGGCTACCTCGCCCCGTATCCCTCGCCGAGGACGTGCGGGAGGGCGGACGGGCGTGCAGTACTCTGCGGCTGAGTGTCAGCGGCGCTGGGTCAGGGGCAGGGGCCGTGCCCTCCCACACACACCAACTCACTCTTTCTACCTCGCTGCTCACGGGACAGAGACCTTGACACCGAGCAGCTCGATGAAGGACTTGAGCCACACGCCAATGGCCCTGATTCATTGTTAGCTGGAGCTCATGACAGACGGATGGGCGGCAGCGGGGTGACGATGCGGGCGGTTGACGTGGGTTCCCACACACACCGACTCCTTTCCCCCACTCGACCCCCCCCCCCCCCCCACCTTCTTATAACTCACGGGTAGGCAGGCGCGGACACAAGGTTGCCCTGGACGTGCACGCTCTTGGAGAAGGCCTCAAAGTCGATGTACTTGGCGCCGGCGGCCTCGACGTCGAGCTTACACATGGGGAACGCGGAGCACTCGCGGCCCTTGAGCACGTCGGCGGCCGCGAGGAGCTGGAGGCCGTGGCAGAGAGCAGCAACAGGACGGTTGTCCTTGAAGAACGCGCGGATGATGTCGAGCACGCGGCTGTCGTAGCGCTGGTACTCGGGGAAGCGGCCGCCGGGGACGACAAGACCAGCGTACTGGCCGAGGTTGCCGGCTGCCTCGGTGAAGTCGTGCGTGATGTCGAACGGGTGTCCCGGGCGCTCCGAGTACGTCTGGCGTCCGGGCTCGAGGATGTGCAGCGCCGTCTGGATGCCCTCTCCGGGCTTCTTGTCGGGGCAGATGATGTGGACGTCAATGCCGAGCATCTCGAGCGCCTGGAGGGGCGCGTAGAGCTCGTAGTCCTCGATAAAGTCGCCGGCGAGGAGAAGGACCTTCATGGTGGGCGTTGGGGTGGGCGTGGGGTTGAAAGGAGTGAGAAGAGCGAGGGAGAGAAGTTGAAGTAGAGATGGGGAGTGTGTGATGTGGGGGTGCAACGTTGCCGGCGACGGCTGGCCGGCTGTCGGAACGAGCGATGCGGCTGCCCTGGATCTGTTCCGAATCACCCGCCGGCAACGATCCACACCGCATCATGGCCCCGCTCGACATCAGTAACGAGCCACTCACAAACGTGCATCCTATCGCCCATCACGACGATCAGTGCGCGCGCGGAGATCACAGCGATGCGTTCGACAGATCGTCAACTTGTCCCAAAAATTACTGCGTTCGACATCCCACCTCCTCCCCCTCACCCGCGAGCCGGTCGGGGTCCCGACTGCCAAGACGTCACTACGTCGTCGACGCACCCACGTCGCCCAGCACTCTCTGCTAACGCTACTAACCCCGCTCCGGACGTGTCGATATCGCGCTAGTACACCGGGTCGTCGGGTGTTCTGGGATCAACACACGCTGCACGCATAAGCATCCACGCTAACGCGCTACCGCCGCTCCGGACTTATCGATAGCCTTGCCTCCTCCGCCTGGCAGCACCTTCGGCACCATCACATGTGACTGTCTAACTCGCTTTGATCGAACAGGCCATCGGCCACGCTGTACAGCCCTTGCTGAAGTTGACTCACGTCTCTCACCGCGGTCCTCGTCGGGCGTACGGCGTGTCTGGTCCGAATCTGCTCCGTGCTCCGACGGATGCGAGCCAACAGGCAGACGAGGGAGGTGGGACAGTGCCGCTCGCTACCAGTCGTCGTCCAGGCCGCGGCGATGGCTTACTCATTTTCCTCGCGCCCGAGGCGAAGTCATGGCTGATATTCATCTGACAGTGGCACTACCCTCGCCTACATAACCGGAGCTGAGGCTGACCTCACGTCCAAGTGCAAGCTCACAAGCCCATACACCATGGCCACCGACACCGACGACCTCTCGCGCCGCTCCGCGACCGAGACGTTGGCCCTCCCTCCCAGCGACATCACCACAGTACAGCACGACAAGGAGGGCTCCCTCACCGCCAGCCCGGACGCCAAACAGCCGCGCGCCTTCTCCCAGACCCGCAAGTGGGTCATCTTGACCATCTGCGCGCTGGCCATCTTCATCGACGGTGCGTGTTGCCTTGCTCCCTGCCGACCGCCCTAACCCGCCCAGTGATGGGCTACTCAGCCTTCTACGTCCTCACGGCGCGCGTCACACACGACCTGCACATCCAGTTCGAGCAGCAGTCGTGGGTCATCTCCAGCTACGCCGTGACCTTTGCCGCGTTCCTCCTGTTCTGGGGGCGCGTGTGCGACCTGTACTCCGCCACGATAGTGTTCAACTGGTCCTTCGTCGCACTGGGAATCCTCTCCCTCGCCATCTCGTTCCTGCCGGAAAAGTACTCGTTCTTCGTGCTCCGCGCGCTGGCAGGCATCGCGGGCGGCGCGCTCGTCCCGGCCGCGTACCGCCTCATCGTGCATGTCTTCGACGCTTCCGAGCTCACCCTCGCCTTCACCGTCTACGGCTTCAGCGGGACCATGGGCAACATGTGCGGCACGATCATCGCTGGACTCATCGAGTACATCCCCGACGCGCGCCTCGGCGCCCAGATGCACAGCTGGCGCTGGTTCTTCCGCATCACCGCGTTCATCATCGCCCCGCTCGCGGTAACGTCCTTCGTCACTGTGCCGTATGTAGCCGGCGGTGAGTCGATTACACGGCAAGACGGAGACCCAGATCCCACGCCCCGCTGGCGTCGCCTTGACATTGTCGGCGCGATGACTATCCTCATCGCCATCGTCCTCCTCACGCTTGGGCTGACCCTCGGCGCATCGTACGGGTGGAAGAAACCGGGGTTCTTGGTGCCATTCCTCCTCTCCTTCCCTCTTTTCGTGGGTTGCTTTGTTTGGGAGACACGCCTGCCGCCCTCTCATGCTCTTCTCCCTCCCTCTACGTGGCGAATCCCAAACCTGGCAGTCTTCATGGCGATGGGCCTGCCCATCTACGCATGGTGGGCCGTCAACTTCCTCGCCCTCATCGAGACATACGTGCAGGTGCATGGCGAGCGCTCGCTACTTGCCGCCGTCCGACTGCTCCCCCAGGCAATCATCACTCTTCTCGCCACGATCGTGTTCTCCAAGTTCCCAAAGCTCATGACCCGCCCCTGGCTCACAATCCTGATCGGAGAGGCACTCGCCGTCGTCGGCTACATTCTCTTCACGCGCACATCAATCTTCATAGGCCGGGACTACTGGCGCTTCATATTCACCGGTGGCCTCCTTGGATCTCTTGGCAACATGGCCATCTACACGGCCACCAATGTCGGCATCATGACCGCCGTTCCGCCCGAGATGGCTGGCGTCGCTGGCGCTTTGTTTCAAGTGGCCATCCAGCTGGGCGCTGTGGTGGGCTTTGCCACCCAGGCAGGCATGATGACGATCAACCCTGGTGGCATTGCAAACCCCGCAAACGTCCATGCGTCGTTCTACTTCCAGATGGGTTGGAATGCCCTTTGGCTGATCCTCTTTGCTGTCGCGTGCAAGCGTCCAAAGGCAGGCGGAGCTCATGAGCCCCAACCTTAAGCCATGTAACAGGTGCAATGCATTTTACGCTCTGCGTCTAGCTGCTTAGTGTCTAGCTACTTAGTTTCCAATGACGGCCTGGATAATCTCGGCTGCGTTCTGGGAGAGTTAGATGCAGTCCCCAGAGCACTCGCTGCACTCACAATCGAATTGCTCCACTGCCAGAACATGACACTGCCGGGCCAGCCGAGCGCCTTGCCCTGCTTGACGCACTGCGCAAGCGCAGACGGCTCCATGTATCCGCCGTTGTTTTGCGCAGCAGTCGAGATGGGCTTGCCGAGGACCAGCTTGTCGTATGGGATTCCCTGCTGCTCGTGCAGCTGCTGAATGGCGACACCCGGCCACTGGGTCGAGCCCGAGTCGGTGATGAGCGACGTGCAGTCTGTGAACGCCGAGTACTGGTTGTAGTACTGCAGGTTGAAGAAGTCGATCGTGTTGCCGACCGCACTGTAGACTGCAGCATACGCGCCGTCCTTGTAGGCGGCGCGGTCGAACCACGGCGCGACAGGTGCTGGAGGAGTCAGATACGGAGGAGGGCTTCACGAGAGGCGACGAACCGTGGGAGATGAGGTATCCACTGCCGAGCTGGCTACGAAGTTGGGTCTGGAAGCCTATCACGGGTCAGTACCGAGTGTTAACGCGAATGCGTTCCACTCACTGATTAGCCACTGAGCACCCGTGCCCAGAGCGAACGCTCCAAAGTCCTCGTAGTCGATGTCAACACCGTCAAACTCGTACTGCTTGACGAATGCCGCAATGCTGTTGGCCACTCCAACCGGGTCGGCACCGACAGTAGTGGGCACGTCTGCGACATGGTGAGCGTTTGGGTGTCACTAGAGCACCACGTACCTGTAGCGCCAAAGGCCGAGACCATGAGGGCGATGCCCGCCGCGTGGTACTCGTCGAGGATCTGGCGTCGAGTAGTGGCTGGCAGCTGGGTCCAAAGGAGGGCGTCCTGATTTGTGAGCCTAGGGACGTGGAGCGACAGTACTCACATCCCAAGGGCCTTCAAGTAAGTCAAAGGACAGAAGCAGGCGGTTGAACTGGCCAAGCTGGGACGGGCTAGGGAGCTGACCGTTGGTGAACCAAGCTAAGGTCAGCTGTGAGTCGGTGTCAACAACTCACCATCCGCATAGAGCACGTAGTGGGGTGCCGACCACTGATTCGGGTTGGGAGAGGACGACGCGGAAGGGGCCGAGGATGTAGTGCTGGTGGTAGATGCCACAGTGGATGACGAGGCAGTGAGCGTGCTGGTGGTGCTCGTAGTAGTCGTTGAGGAGCTTGTGGTGGAGTCGCTGGCACTGGTTGTCGTCGTTGTCGTGGGCACAGCAGAGGTGGTGCTCGTGCTTACGACCGTACTTGATGAGGACGACGCGGTGGCCCTGCTGCTCGAGCTCGACGACGAGTGGGCAGTGGAGGTCGAGCTGCTGATTGAGCTTGACGCGGTGGTGACGCTCTTCGTAGCGCTCGCGGTGGTGGTCACCGAGATGGAGCTGCTGACCGTCGTGCTGGATGGAGATGTCGAGGTGGGAGAAGCGAGGGAGGACGAAGCGGTGCTTGAACGGGACGAGGTGGAAGAACCCGAGGCAGCCCGGCTTGAAGAGGATGCAGTGGCAGAGCTAGACGACGAAGACGCGATGGAGCTGGACTTCGAGGTTGATGCCTCAGTGGAGGAGGCCGTGGTCTTGGTGCTCGCTGTCGTGGGCGATGAGGTGGACACGCTCGTGTGAGTGGCTGACGTCGAACCCGCGCCCAGGCTGGAAGATGCCACCCTGCTAGATGAGGCAGCGGAAGAGGCCGCATGAGACGACGCAGTGGAGTGCGAAGACGAGTGGGCAGAGGGGCTCGGGGTTGTGCTAGGCGTCACCGAGGACGACCGGGCAGAGGTTGTCGTCACCGAGGTTGAAGACGTAGCGGTGTCTGAACTGATCCAAATGCTGGGAACGCTGGAGAAGGAGGTCGTGACCCACCACGACGTGGTGGCTGGCGCAGAAGTGGGGAGCGCGCTTGTAGTGGCATGACCCGACGACGAGGAGGTGGAGTGGGAGGCAGTCGACGTGTGTGAGACCGAGGTGGAGTGCGCCGCACTGGATGACTGCGACGAGGTCGAGGCGGAGTGCGATGCAGCAGAGGATGACGAGGCCGCAGCAGGTGTGGTTGTGTGTGACGCCGTCGAGGTCGTAGACTTGGACGGAGAGGTGGTAGAGGACGCCGAGGAGGAGGCCGAGATGGGGGAAGAGGCGGAAGAGTGGACGGCGCTTGTTGCGCTGGACGAGCGAGCTGTAGTAGTGATGGACGAGGAGTGGGCAGAGGTGGACGAAGAGTGGGCAGTGGTAGGGGCCGTCGTGCCAGACGAGCGCGCCGTGGTAGTGGACGAAGACGATGAGTGAGCAACAGTGGTGTGGGGTGTGGTGACAGCAGTGGTGGTAGTAGTGGTAGCAGCGGCGGTAGTAGTCTTGGTCGCCGACGACGTCGCAGACGCCGTGGTAGGGGTGTTGATGGGGACCTGGAACTTCCAGACGCAGCCGATGAGCGGCGAGGACGCGCTGTTAGGTGTCAGCGCCATCGCGTCAAGAGCCTGTAACTCACGAGCACACGGTGCCGGGGGCGGTACACTCGGCCATGGTGACCCACGAGCCCCAGTTACAGACTGGTCGTCAGCGACGCGGTGGGCACGGCGGCGGGTACAACTTACGCTGGAGCGACGACCCGGTACACTGCCAGGCGCCGTTAGCGCAGGTGTCGCGGGTGTCGAGGGGGAGGGCGTGCACGGGCGCGCTCAGCGCGAGGAGCAGCGTAGCGGCGACCAGCGCCATGGTGACAAGGACTGTGGATTGTGCAATGGAGAGAAGAGAAAGAAGAGACGAGACGAGAGGAGAAATGAGAAATGAAGGGAGAGGAGTTGCTGCGATGTGCACAGTCGCCGAGAGGCTGGTCAGCCGGCGTGAGTGAGCACGACTGTGTCTGCCGTCTCGTAGCGGCGGCGGCGGCGTGCACCAGTACAGTCACAGCGCCTGGTGTCTCTGGTGTCTGCTAGTTGTGATCCCTGCACTCGGCCCTGAAGAACGAATGTCGCCCACCTGCAAGCGATGGCACAAACGCGCACAAAGAAAACCAGGCGCGTCAGGATCCCATTCTGCCATGGCGTCAACACGACTATTTTGGGCGGCGTGGCATGGGGCAGCGGCTAAGCATGGCTTCGGACGGACGCGCTGCCGCACATTTTGCGGCTTGTGGCCTGCACGGATATTGTGTGGACACGTAGGGCGAGTTATGCTTCAGGGCTGGGGCGCTGGCGCTTAATGCTGGCCACTCATGGTGAGAGTGAGCACGGCGTAGCGAGCACCAGGCGTGCGTCCACGCGTCGTCGTCCCCTCACCAGAGGGCCTCGCTGCGATCGCTGGCCCAGCCGGTACCGGTCAGTGAGCTTGCACACACGCGGCGCCCCAGGGCCCAGTTATGTCGAGCCCAAACGGCGTATGGAGGCCGTTGTCCAAGAGGCGGAGAGGGACGCCTGCAGTCGCATATCCTTCCTCGTGCTTGTACATACGAGGCGAGGGTTGTAGGATATCCACAAGAGGATCAGGCGGCTAGACAATTGGCGACCGTGAACACCGTTGGCAGCGAAGAAGTCCTTCGAGGGTGTCACCTTTAAGGGCAGGGGTATACAGTGGCTTCGCGGGTGGGATCGTGGCGAGGTCGAACAGCTTCGCATCCACCTCAGCCCGCCACTCGTCAAGGGTTATGAACCGGAAGAGGTCGTCCCATCCACCGCGCTCTGCCAATGTGTCGCTGACCCAGCGCTTGCAGTCCTGCCGGGAAACCCGCTCTTCACGGTGAGGAGGACGGTCGAACCACTTGTCTTGGTCGCACCACTCGTCTTCCACAGTCTTGGCGAAGCCTGCTGCCAGGTCGGCGTTCGTGACCGGATTGATGAAGTTCCATGCCGACGAGTCGACCCATGTAGCATCGAGCCGTTCGGCACCAACAAACACAAGACGCGTTCTGTATGCGTCAGATGCGCCTGTGCGGCCGAGTAGCCCGAGAAGCCCGAGTTCTTTTTCGGCTGTCAGACTGAACTGGCGGACGGTGGTCTCCATGAACCTGTGCAACCAGCCCATCGGTGGGTCCTCACGCCAACGACGTTTCGGCTTTGGGATCCTCGGGCCGGCCCACAGCTCTGTCGGAGTGAAGATCACGATGTGTTCCTTGCAGTATTCGGTGCCATGGGCTACCAGCGTGCCATCACGCAGGTCGGGCTGTCGAGGGTCGTACCGCACGTTGAGGATACACTGTGCGTCATCTCTGCCACCTCTAAAGTACGGAGTCACAGCAATGATGGGCATTTCATCGTCGTCGGCGTGCTGACAACGCTCGCCCACACCGCGTGGCCGCGACATCAACTCTTGAACGCCTGGTAGAACAGTGTAGTCGATAAACGTGATAGCTGTATGATGGCTGCCACGCGTTTCGCCGCGCCTCATGCCCTGTAGCTCGAACGGCTGGACCACATGGCGCAACTTCGTCTGATACCAGCGTCTAATGACACGGGCGTGCTGAGCGAGGTTGAAGTCCTGAACGGCTTGAGATGGTTGTCTCGACCATTGAGCGCCCACGCGTCGCTCCACACGCCCATCCTCCAGGTCGATGATGTTGAGGTATGGCTTGAGGTTCGCAATGGCGGGCTCAGGCCACCTCAGCCCGGGAACGCGTCGAGATGCCGGTTCCGAGGTCGACGGGGCATACAACTCGACAGTGAACTTATGGTGGTCCTCGATGACATCGTCGTCGTCGGGCATC
Source organism: Vanrija sp. TS_01 (assembly GCA_026725045.1). Taxonomy (NCBI): domain Eukaryota; kingdom Fungi; phylum Basidiomycota; class Tremellomycetes; order Trichosporonales; family Trichosporonaceae; genus Vanrija; species Vanrija sp. TS_01. The sequence continues at coordinate 93,579 of JAPKIE010000032.1, forward strand.
CGCAGGAAAGGATGCCTGAGGAAGTAAGCTTTGAGCTCTGATGGTGTGCGGGGCTCGTCGGGGTGTTGGTTGACGACACGCACAACGATGTGCGAGTACATCCTGCGTTCGGCAAGGCGGCGCAAGGCCTGGCATGTCGCCCGCAACGCTGGCAAGCACGAGTCGTCCGCGTATGACACGATACGGTCCACCACGTGCGGGTACAAAGCATAGTCGAGGCTTGAGGCCGTGGCTGAGGCCATTGCTGTTCTGGGGACCAAGTGGGCGAGTGGGCGATGGAAACACAACTATTCAACTGGGTTGTTGAATCGGGATCATGGGACTCGAAGCGGTGGTGTGTGATGTTTGTTTGCCACCAATGACATTTGTCACTCGCGTCGTTGACAAGACGACGACGACCAGGGGTTAGGACCTTTAGGACCTCGTTAGTTTGGTGAGTGCCTGGGTGTATCAGTGTTGCATCCCATCCGTTGGTACACTGTTGCGTTGCCAACCCGTTTCTCGCTGCGAGCCTGGTAGACGCAGGTCGATGCCTCGTCGAAGAGTGCCTTCAAGTCTAGCGAGTTGCGGAGACCCGATTTCCTTAGCCAGGTCCGCAAGGGGGCCTTGGGGCTTGGGTCAGACACATGCACATGTGACTGCTGGTCCAGGCCTTCCCGGCGTCTGTGCTACGCGCCTGACCAGCCAAGCAGCGCAAGTCGGAACGAACTCCCCATGCTCTGGTAGCCCGCCGGGGGTTCTAGGCAAGGGGTCGTCCCCAGCCAACCAGCAGGCGACGCGAATATGGTCGTATCAGCACAATCAGAATGGCGCGCCATAGTCGTGTGTGACAGACTGACAAAGAAAACCGAGATCCCACCTATACTACCGGGAACATACCGAGTAACAGACTCAAGATGCAGGCAGCAGGGGACCTACAGTAGCGTGTCACCAGCGGTGCCCCGCCTACAGGCAACCGAGTATCACATCCCAAGAATGACAGACAGCGCACATTGGCAGTCTCTGTTCCTTGCGTTGGTGCTTCTGCACATGTTTCACCCTCTTTGTTACCAACGTCATAGAGACGCCAAAACGGGGCAGAAAGGGTTCAGCCAGCTTCAGCACATGTCGGCTGACCAGTGTCTTCCCCGAAGAACCGAAGGAAGCGTTCTTCAGTTCGTCAGCGACGTGTCGTGTGGGGCTAACACGTTTCATGCCTCCCCCATGAACGATCGAGACGTACGTGCTCGAAGACCGGGAACACTCACACATGTTAACACGGCAGAAGCGTTTCACCTTGATTGGAGTCACAGCAGGAACACACTATGACGATTTCATTCCACGAACCGGCGGCCATATCTACTGGGTCTCATCTATTTCCGTTAACCAACAAGACCCTGAGCAAAGTCTGTAAGTACTAAGCAGAGCAATCCTCTTTCAACATACCCAAGATACACGTTCTGACTCGTCAGTGTCGCTTTGAACGATCCCCAGGTACCCACGAATAAATACACCGAGCAAACCGGATCCGAGAATGAATACACAATCCAGGAGTTACGCCAGTTTGTCAGCGTAATCTTCCAAGAAGAAGGATTGGGGGTGTGCAAGGGCAAGCCGGATAAGTACGGTCAAATGGTCCAGAGGAGGCAAAACGACGATACCCCATCTTGTGAGGTTTCCTCTAGTAGCTCGTCAGCCGAGAGCTCAACAACAAGCTCAAGCACCCCCACCAGCGACATTACGACATACAACCCCGCTGAGACGCCCATGCCGACCAGCCCGCCTGGCGGCGGCCCCTGCGTTCCGCCGGCCTGCTTCCCTGGTTTGTGTGTACCGCCACTCTGCACACCTGTAGTGACCACTGCCGGGGCGATTGTGATTCCCATGACATTCTGCCTTGCTAATCCTACATTGTGCATAGTCATCGCTGGGACAGCATTCGGCCGGCCAAACCGTGATCATTTTACCTTCGATGGACCGACACCGACCGACGGTTCCATCATCATCCCAGTGGGACCGAGTTCGGTGACGTCGACTGCAACTTCAGAGCCACTAAACTCCAGCTCCGCCACTCCCGGGCCAACTGGGGAGAGTCAGAGCGTGAGCTCGACGAGCGATTCAGCCACGCCAACGGACTCGGCCTCTGAGGTCCTAAGCCCCACGAGTGCCATTGACTCGGCTTCGGCTTCGTCAACAAACTCGGCCGGGGGGAGTTCCGTGAGCACTGAATCAGGACCCACAGCAACGGAGAACAGTGGGAGTGTTCAGACGAATGAATCTGGAGGTGGACCGGTGATTCCTCCTCCTGGCCCTGGCCCTGACGGATCGACATTGAGCCCCACTGATGAAGCTGCTACCTCGGCTGCCGCCCCGGACACGACGGCACCTACAGCCCTCGGTGACGCGAGCTCGACGATCACCAGCGACTCGGCTGCACCAACCGGCATCGATCAGACTACAGAGGTTGTGCCCGAGAGCTCTACTTCAGCTGCACCAACCGCCACCGACAGCACTACGGGAGCTGGGGGCGAGACCTCCTTTTCTGCTACGCCGACCGACCTCGGCACCACCGAGTTTGTGAGCGAGAGCCCTAGCTCCGCTGGACCAACCGGCCTCGGTAGTCCGACAGAGGTCTTGAGCGAGAGTTCCATTACAGCTACACTCACCGACAACGGTGCTTCAGAGTCCGCGGGACAGAGCTCCGCTACCGCTGCACCAGTTGGCAGCGATGCTACAGAGCCTGTGGTCGAGAGCTCATTCACTGCCACTCCCACCGACCGAATTGTTCCGGGTGGAGAGAGCTCTACGAGTGCTCTACCAACCGACCTCGGTGAGGTCACCACCTTTCCCAGTCCCACTGAGGTTGGCATCGACGGCAGCCCGAGCTCGACCACCGACATTTCGGCAACCCTACCTGGCGGCAGCGAAGCCACCGATATTGGGGCTACTCAGGACTTCGTGGGCTCCACCAGCTTCAGTGAAGCGGCCTCACCGACCCAGGCTCCTTCATCAGATTCTGGAGGCTCTGACTTTGGTCCCACAGACTTCGTTGATATCGGCAGCACTACGGACGTCACAAGCACCACCAGTGCTAGCGACTGGGCGACCCCCACCGATGGTCCGACACCCGATTCTGGAAGTTCTGATGCTGTTACCACTGGCATCGACACTGGTGGCACCAGTAATGGTACTGGTGGCTCTGAGGCTGGAGGGGCCTTCGGGGACAGTGACTCAACATCCAGCGGCCCCGACATTGGCGGCACTCCAGGCGCAGAGAACACTACTACCACCAGTGACTGGCCTGCGCCGACCGAAGCGTCCATTGCCGGTTCGGAAGACGCTGGGCCCTCCGCCAGCGGCAACAGCGACGACGCTGTGATCACGCCACAGCCAACTCCGGAATCTAGCAGCAGCGAATTCGGCAGTCCAACAGCCTCCTCCTCTGTCAGTGAGCTTGCCGACGGCCAAGAGGATACGGCCAGCGTAGTTCCTACCCTACCTGGAGGAGGCCTGGCAGCCAACTTTGCTGCCCAGCCGAGCACAACAACAGCTAGCCCGCACAGCCAGATTCCCTCGCCTGAATCCCACCCGACTACCAGTATTGGCGGAGCCGCACCTTCTCCGACAGCCAGCACGGGTAAGACCAACCGCCACTGTCCCCGTGGTCGCCGACGCCGAAACCTTTCTGTCTTGTAAAGCTACCCATTTTGTTATACCCTGATTCAATTTCAGTACGTATCTAGTAGCGATCTCAGCCGCCGTACTGTACACACGCTTGATGCAAAGCGTGCTTTGTCAGTTCAACTCACGGGTGGGCTCGTAACTGTGCTGCCGTGTGCATCCGTCTGCTCGCCAGGCCCTCAGCCACCGACAGTGGCGCCCGCTTTCCTCGCGCCCTCACACAGTACCCTCGCGATGTCAAAGGACATTGCACAGCCAGAGACCGATACATTCAATCATCGCTGGCTAGTTCTTATGAGGGCAGCCAGGCACTAGTTGTGGCCCACACCCATACTTGTTGGGACACGTTCTGCACCTCACTCGCCAGAGACTCCGTCAGCCCCGCAGTTCTTCTTCATCCTGTACTCCACCGTGTCCCGCCCGTCATTGAACACATATCCCGGCTTCGCTGGCGGCACAGTAGCGAGCTGAAACGTCTGGCGGTCGACTTCGGCTCTCCACTCCTCGAGGGTGATGAAGCGGAAGAGGCCGTCCCAGCCTCCGCGGTCCGCGAGCGTCTTAGCCATGGACTGGAATTTCTCGTCGTCGGTCAAAACAGTCTGAGAGATGATCCACTCTTCCGAAAGCCACATGTCTTCCGCCATCTTGGCCAGTGCGGCGGTCAGGTCGGCATTGGTGACAGGGTTGCTGAAGTGCCAATGCTTGGAGCGTACCCAGCTGGCATCAAGCTTCTCGGCACCGACAAAGACGAACCGCGGCGTCCTCACCAGTGGGTGGAACAGCAAGCAGACTTCGTTCACGAACTTGGACAGCCAGCCCATCGGCGGATCGGGGTCAATCCTGTCCGAGGTAACAATAGGAATCGTCGGCCCAGCCCAAAGCTCTGTCGGTGTGAACAGAATCACGACCTCATCGTTAAAATGGTGCCAGCGCAATTCGAACACCCCATTTCGTAGCTCTGGCTGTCGTGGATCGTATCTCATGTTCAGAATCGACCTCGAACCGAAGCGTGTCGCGAAGTATGGGCGTACAGAGGCCTCGGGCATGTGGTTCATGTGCCGGGCAAGCCCGGCCACACCAAGCTGGGCAACAATCTCCTGCACAGAAGGCAGCACAGTGTAGTCGATGAAAATGATAAAAAGCTGGCCATCGCGTAGATCGTTTGACGGGAACGGGTGGCCGATGCTACTGACGGAGTAAAGCCACCAACAGCGGATGACACGCGCGCATGCGGCGGGGTTGTACTGCTCGACCGACCCGGGTGGCTGCTCTGTCCAAGATCTGTGGCGAAGAATTCGTGCGTCCTCGAGGTCGACGATGTCGAGGTATGGTGTGAGGTTTGTGATGGCGGGTTGAGGCCACTGAAGACCGGGGACGCGGTGGGAGACGGGTATCGAGGTCGACGGGGCGAACAGCTCAACAGTGAAGCCACTGTATCCTGGGGGAGGTGTACTCAAGTACTTGAGGACAGCGTGTTGCTCCCAGGTCTCGGTTGGGGGGCCGGAGACACGTAGAGCGACGTGCGAGTACATTGCAGGCGCAACTGCGGTGTGGAAGGCGCGGCAGGTCGCCCGCAGCACCGGCCAGCATGATGGGTCAGCCAGAACGACGATACGTTCAACCAGGTGGGGGTAAGAGGAGTAATCGAGCGACGCGGGCTTGGCCATTGTCCTGACGTTGGATGGGCGATGGATGCATGGCGTTAGCATGTCGTTGCGGCGTTGTTGTTTGAGCAGGATCGGATGTAGGCGTTGTCAAGGCTGGCGGCGGAGAGGACTCCGTGCCTTGCAACAACAATCAGAGGCATGGCCTAACCATGGGCGGCAAGTCGAACAAGGCGGTAAGGCTCAGTCAACACCAATACCTCGCTCCAGAGGTCATATGCACGCGTACTTCACATAATCACTCGCACATTTAAGCTAGAGAGTGCCATGACCAACCCCTACGAATCTTGTCGAGGCTTTGGCTTGGCAGGCGGGACCGTGGCCAGCTGGAAGACGTCCTCCGGCACGTGCTTGCGCCACTCGTCGAGCGTCATAAACTTGACGGCCTCGTCCCACCCCCCGCGGCAGCGGAGGGCGTCGTCGCTCACCGGTTCGTCCCACATGCGCACATAGTTGGCCTTGACTGACTCAACAAAGCCGTCGTGCAGGGCGTTGCAAGTGAGCGGGCTGGTGAAAGGGATTGCCGGCGAGTCGACCCACGACGCGTCGAGCTGCTCGGCTCCGACGAACACGAACGAGCGGGTTGCTACCTCGGCGTCGGAGTACTCGTCCACCTCGACACGCAGGCTGAAGGGCAACTCGTTGGCGCACAGGAAGAGGAAGGCCATCCACGCTCTAGGGGGCTCCCCCTCTTCCTCTCCGTTATCTTCTGGGACGCGCGGCCCGGACCAAAGCTCGGCGCGCGTGAAGATGACGACGACGGTGCGCGCCGGGTATGTCCAGGCCAAGGAGAGCCCGGAGGCATGCCTCAGCTCGGGGTAGCGGGAATCATATCGAAAGTTGACGATAGCGAGGTCGACCACGGGGCTACCGTCCAGGTCGACCGTCGCGCGAGGGATGGAGACCGCCCCATCTGCAATCACTGCCTCCCCTTCCGGCGTCACATCGAACGAGGAGATCACTTGCCGCATGGTGGCGTTGTACATGTAGTCGATAAAAGTGATCAGGATCTGGTCGGACCTGGCTTCTGCCGACTCAAAGGGTGCGTAGAACAGTGTCATGCTGTCGCCGAGCCAGCGCCGGACGACGCGCGCTGTGCGGGCAATGGTCAACCCCGGGACCGCTGCCTCAGGCTGTCGATCCCCCCGGTCGCTCCGGCAGTCTTCAACGTCCAGGACCTCGAGGTATCAAGCGAGCCGGGCAGCAGCGTCCGGCCAACACAGCCCCGGCCGGCGCTGCGACACCTGCGCCGAGGAGGACGGTGCAAATAGCTCCACAATGGCATCGTCCCCCGCCTCGAGGAGAGGGTCGGACACACGCACCGCGACGTGCGCGTGCATTCTGCGCGAGATCGAGTCGTAGAACGCCCGGCACGTCGCCCGCAGTGCTGGAAAGCAGGGCTCGTCGGCCAGAGACACAATGGGCTCCACGAGGTGCGGGTACGCACTGTGGTCAAGCGTGCTGGCGTTCGACAGCATGGCCGGGGCTGATTGGGCCGTTATTTGGGCGTTGTTGACTGGGCGACGAAGGGATCTGTGCCGTCGTTCCTGTTGAGTCGAGTGACGACGCGACCGACGCGCGTGATGGGCGGCTTGGCGACGACGGCGGCACCGCCCACCTGGTTCGCTTCGGAGAACGCGATCTGTGCTATGGCAGGATGGCAGTCTGCAGCATTCTGGCTGTGCATATCGTGGTATCTGGTAGCCCACGAAACAAACGGCGCGTCAGGCGCTTGAGCAATGTGTATGCGCGCGCAACTGTCTATGCTAGTCACATTCGACCTCGTGGCAGCCACACCTCGCCGCGCTCGCCGTGCTCGCCGTCCCGTGCGGATCCAGACCCCCGACAACCACCACCATCACGGTCATTCTATGCATGGTGTACATGGTAGGCACTTGAGTGCAGTTACAGAGACGCGAGGCTGCGGCGCTTGTGCTTGGGCTTGCAGCTCTTGGTGGGCTTGGGCTGCTCGGTGGTGCTGCTGGGCAGCTCGGTGCTGCTGCTGGCACCAGCCTCCTCCTCGAGAGGGGTGAGGGTGATGTTGGCGTGGCCGGTCCAGGCGTGCTTGCGGATGGGCGCGGACGGGCTGGTGTTGTTGGGGTTGATGCTGGCGTACGCGAAGATGATGGGGAAGGCGGTCTCGTCCGACGACGGCAGCGAGAAGGTGAAGCCCGTGGCGCTCGAGTTGGAGAACGAGTGCGTCTGGTCGAGCGTGGCGACGCGGGGCGGCGTCTCGGTCACGTTGGGCGGCGCGCGCGCGTTCGCCTCACGCTGGCTGAGCGTGTACCTGTTGTCGGCGTTGGGCCACATGATGACCATCGGCGAGTTGGGCATGTTCTTGCCAAAGCCGCTGCGGGCTGTGAGCGGTGGTTTACGAGAGGCGCCAGCCACACTCACATTGCGATCCAGCCAAAGTTTTCACGGGGGATGGGGGTGACGGGCTCAATGGACCCTTCCGAGTGTCAGCAACTGGACTCTGGCGACGAGACGAGGTGGACGAGTATGGCCAACCCAACCACCTTGGGGTTGACTCTGACTCCCAGCCCACACCCTAGCCACACTCACACGTGTCGGTGCCGTCCGAGCGGAGCGCAGTGATGCATGCGTTTGCGTCGCAGTAGCCGTCGCCGAGGGGCTTCGAGGCGCCAGCGAGCGCAGTGACGGCGAGGGTCGAGAGAGCGAGGAAGGAGAGCATGGTGGTGGTGTATGGGGACAAATCTCTCGACAGCCGTTGGCTCTCGACCTCTTTATAAACACGTCGTCGCCGGTCTCCAAGTTTCCTGTAGTTGTTCCGGGAGAGGCCAAGCACCAAAATCAACACTGTGCCTTTGTCAACCTAGCGACGGCCAACGACCATCGCAGGAGCGAGGCGCGATGGCCCGCAGGAACGAGCCCCCTCCCGAAGGGAGTGATGCGCGTCGTCGTTGTCAAGATCAACAAAGAGGTGCCGAGAGCTGCGTGTTGCGGCCGTGTTGATTGGCGCTGGATAATGTGCCTGGGCCAGTTGTGAAACGCGCTCCCTTGGCAAGACGAGGGTTGGGCAGGTGCTGTGCCGTAAGTTTGCCCAGGCTTGACTGTTTGAGGCAAGGTGAGTACAGGGAGGTGGGAGAGGCACTGGGTTGAGCTCCTTACAGGCAATCAGAGCCGAGCGCTTATGGCGCAAATGAAGCAGGTGCAATGCATTCCGAGGTGCAGACCTACCGACACAACGTGGCCGCCGCGTGAGGTCCCTCGGCGTCCCTCCATGTAAAGCAACGGTGGGCACGCTGTATACCTGCGGGTGCAGCAGCGACGCGTGACCCCTCCTTCCAGCCTCTGTGCGTCACGCTAGTCGGTGTCAATGGACAGGCGGTGTAGGGATGTGAGCTGGGTCGGCGACTTGGGGCGTGTCACAGTCGGTAATGGTCTTGGCGGAGGTCGGTTTGCATCTCTGGCTGATGGGTGGGTGAGAGGTTGCTTGAAGGAATGTTTGATCGTCCATGGAGCCGAGAGATGCCGACGGAGGAGGGAGCAGGTTCTGCTAACACGATGCACGTCAAGTCGGCGGTCTGCACTTCCAGTCCCCCGCTACGACTGACTGACTGTAAGCCACCTGCTTCGCCCGAGATGACGCTGTGGTGTGTGTGTGTGTGTGTGTGTGTGTGTGTGTGTGGGTATGCGTGTCGCTGTGTGTGCGACGCGCGACGATCACTGCACATCGTGCGGATCGCAGATCGTCGACCGCCTCATCCCTACCAACAGTGTTGGCTGACTTTGACCTGACTTGACCATCTCCAACAAATCACGTCGTTTGCATTGATGCTGACGACGCTAGCAGACCAACAAATCGCTGACCAGTGAGAAGTCGCGCGAAACTCACCTCGCAACGGGGGAGACGGCCGAGACGGACGAGCGCATGACGTCAAGTGGTGAGAATCGCGCAGCCAGACAACACGACATCCCGCGAGCGGTTTCTTGCCAACTTTTGCTCACTATCACTAGCCCGCTCACCCCAATGCTAAAGAGCGCAGCACGACTCGCATCCATCCACACCACCCGCCGCCTCGCACCCCTCACTGCCATCCCACTCCGCCGCGCCGCCGCTCCTGTCAGCCCGCCCGCTGCCTCCCTCCGCACCGCCCGCTTCCTGTCAACCACGCCCGCCATGTCCAACCCGCAGGTGCAGGCCATCGACGGCCCGCTGACCAGCACGGCGACGTTCCTCGTGCTGACCGTCGCTCCGGGCGCTGAAGCCACCGTCGCGTCCGTGCTGGGCAATGTGTCAGCGCTGTCTAAGAACGTCGCGATCCGGGACGCGGGCGCCGGGCTCTCAGTCACGGTCGGCATTGGCGCGCGTGTCTGGGACGGCGTGACCAAGCTCCCACGACCCAGCGAGCTGCACCCGTTCAAGGAGCTCAAGGGCGCGACGCACACAGCCCCCTCGACGCCCGGCGACCTGCTGTTCCACATCCGCGCCGAGCGCCGCGACATGGTGTACGAGTTCGAGCGCATCCTGCTCGACCAGCTCGGCGACGCCGTCAAGGTGCAGGACGAGACCACGGGCTTCCGGTACTTTGACGCGCGCGACCTGTTGGGCTTTATCGACGGCACGGCCAACCCCATCGGCCAGGCGCTCGACGAGAGCGTGCTCGTCACGGCCGAGGACGATGCCAGCGCCCACGCCGTCGGCGGGTCGTACGTTACGACGCAGAAGTACCTGCACAACCTAGCGTCATGGGCCAAGCTCAAGACCGAGGATCAGGAGGCCGTCATCGGGCGCACCAAGATCGACAACGTCGAGCTCGCGGACCAGGCCGACGCCGACCAGAAGCCGCACAAGCAGCTCGCGACAATCGTGGACGACAAGGGCGTCGAGCACGACATCCTCCGCGACAACATGCCCTTTGGCGCGCCGGGCCAGGGCGAGTACGGCACGTACTTTATCGGATACTCGCGCAAGCTGTGGGTCACGGAAGAGATGCTCCGCCGCATGTTTATCGGCGTGCCCGAGGGCAAGCACGACAGGATCTTGGACTTCAGCACGCCCGTCACCGGCAGCGTGTTCTTCGTGCCCACGGCTGCTGTGCTCAACTCGATTGGGAGCTAGTGTTACGCTGCAAGCTGGGGGAGTTGGCTTTCCCCCATGAGGCGAGGGGCAGATAGACCGAGCGATGCAACATTGATCAAACGGCTGCATCCCTTACTCTCATTCTCTTACAACCTGTGCCGCTCCCACACTACAGCTTACTTGGCACCCAGTTGGGCTTGCGCTTCTCCTTGAACGCAAGCAGCCCCTCGAGGATGTTTTCTCCCTCCTCGAGCGCCTTGATCGGCGTCGAGTCGACAATGAGGCGCTGGGCCGCGAACGACGACGTGTTTTCGTGGGTCAGGCGGATGGCTAGGGCGGGTCAGCAGGCGTCCGAGCGAGTGCCCCGGGCTGGCTGTCCAGCCCCGCCAAACTCACCATACAGCTGCGCGACGACCGAGTCGGGCGAGTTCTCGGCAATCTCCTGCGCGAGCGCAAGAGCGCGCGCCTCGACCTCGTCGTCGGGCACGACATAGTTGACCATGTTGAGGGCCAGCGCCTCGGCCGGCGAGATGTTGCGGCCGGTGAGGATGAGCTCGGTGGCTGCGGTGTGAGCAGGCGCGCTTGTTTCCACCAAGAGATGGCCGCTCTGGCCTCGCCTCAGACGACCAGCCTCTCCTCCCCCCACACCCCCCTGCACCGACCCACCCTTCTGGTGCCCGACGAGCTTGACGAAGCGCGGCAGACCACCCAGGCCGATCCACACGCCGCGCTTGACCTCGGGAAAGCCGAACTTGGCCTTGTCGCCCGCGATCACCATGTCGAGGTTGACGATCATCTCGGACCCGCCGCCGAGCGCGAGGCCGTTCACCGCGCCGATGATGGGCTTCTTGGTGATGCGTGTGCTGATGGCGCCGAAGCCGTTCTTGGTCGTCTTCATCCAGTCCTTGCCTTCGCTTTGCTGCGGGGTGGGTGTCAGCGGGCGCGGTCGAATGGGGGTTGCAGAGCTCGATGGTCTTGGATTATGATGAACGCGAATCAAGAGTGCCAGTGCTCCTCGTTCATCATGTCGGCGCCGATGCGTCACAGCACATCCCTCTTCACCACCACGACTCCGCCGGCAACTGTCAAGCCGTGGCGCCCCGCTAGCTCCCTAGCTTCCCCGCTGACGTCGGCGAGGGCGAGGCCGCCGCAGCTTGGGGGCCCATTCCAGCGTCCACCTCATGGGCCGCGGCATGCCGCGATGGAGGCCTCGTCGCTGCTTGCATACACCCCGCGCACCCCTCTCTCCCCGTCGCAGCCGCCTCATTCTCCAAGGCCCTCATCTTAACTCACCCATGCCAGCAGGTCGGCACCCGCGCACCACGCCTTCCTGCTCGTGCTGGACAGGATGGCCACATAGAGGCTCGGCTCGCTGTCGAACCACGCGAAAGCAGCCTCGAGCGCGGCGTTGAGCGCCCCGTTCATCGCGTTGTAGTTCTTGGGGCGATTCATCGCTACGTGCAGGATGTGCGGCGCGGGGAAGCTGAGGACGGCCTCGGGCGCGTCGGGCGGGGACGTGTTGAAGGCGGGCATGGCGGAGGTGGTGGGGAGCAGGCGCACAAGGGTAGTGAGAGAGAAGTCGGAGCTAGTGATTAGAGCTTGTCTTGTATTTAAGTGTGATTGACTTTGTAGTCAGCACGCCCTTCAACATGCCCGAGTTGTGGGGTCAGTCGTGCGCTTGTTGTTAGCCGGGCCGAAGGTAGGGAGACCGGGGTGATACCGGCGGCGGCCGAGTGGGGTTTGTGGGGGCGGGGGAGTGGGGGTGTTCAGGAGGGCAAGGCTTGGCCGGTCACTTCCGCGGAATCGAGCAAGCAGGCTGGCTAGAGCTCGTAGCCAGTCTGCAGACTTCACTTATGCACAAGGAACACATTGATTGCATTCTACACACACACTTCCTACTGTTGTCGTGCAAACCCATGCCGGTAGAACCATGCCGATAGCAGCACAACCATCTCGGGCGTGATAACGTGGCCCCGGTTCTTCTGGATGTGGTACTCGAGCAGGCCACCAGGCTTGCTCTCAGCATTTGCCTTGTTCTTGGCCAGCTGTTCAAGACCGATGTCCACAGGAATGACCATGTCCAGCTCGCCGTACAGACAGAATATCTTCTTGCCCTCGTACCCGCCCTGCGGGAGGTGGTAGAACTTGTCCAGCGACGGGCCGTAGGCCGCCTTGACGGCCCCCGGCTGGTTTCCGACACGGAAGAGGAAGTCTGTGCCAAAAACCTCGGGTGGGATTGAGATGATTGGTGCGCCGAGGCGGATGCGGGGGTCTGTGGCGTTGTCAGTGGGGGCTGGGGGGGGGGGGGGTTGACAGAAGGCTCGGAAGGTTGGTCGGCTCGCAGCACGCGCTCGTGGGAGAGACGCGCCCTCGCGCCCCTCACTCGCCAGCAGAGCAAGCCACCTGCACCCTAACACTCGCACAGCACTCACCAGTCTTCAACAGGCGCCATGTCTGGTGTCCTGCGCAGCGTTTCAGTACAGTGTCAGGCGGCTGCACCCCGCCACTCACCGCCGAGGGACAACCCACACGGCATCCACTCCTCTACCACGCGCTCGCCATTGGGGAAGAGGTAGACGGGCAAAAAGTCGTACATGAACGTCTGGTCGGCCATGCCCGAAGCTGAGGGGTGAGCATCCGCCTCGGCTCAGCTCGCCTCCCACGTCGCCTGCTCGTCCTACTCACTAATGTTCACGGCCATGTCCACGCTGCCGTCAGCTCACACCCGCCCAGCACACAACTCACAGCCTGTGTGGGTTCTGTGGGAACGGCACATTGCCCTTCCGATGTCGTCTCCGCTCGCCGTGGTTGCGCTGGTCCATGGTCACGACGAGGATGTCGCGCCGGCGCGTGCCCCCGGCTTCCCGATCCAGGCGCCGAATTTCACCCAGCAGGCCCGTTGCCATGCCGTCCATTTGGCTTGCCTTGTTGGCCCATCCGTGCGCGATTGTCTGGAGTGGCGAGCAGTGGGGTGAACGCAGAGGCGGAGGAGAGCAGAGGAGCGCGAGCGGTCGACGCAGGTGTCGAGCAGAGCGTCAGTCAGCTCACCGTCATCATTCCCGCCCCCTTGGGTAGCATAGTCGCTCCAGCGCATGTCCACACTCACCACCACGCCAATCGGCAGATCGCTCCCCCGGATCTCGTCGAGGCCGAACACATGCACGTCCAAGTCGGCGATCCACACCGTCTTCTTGGACGCGGTGGGGTGGTCGAGGTGTAGCGGCGCAAAGTCCATGACGTGCTCTGGGCCGCCCGGCTGGGGGCGCGCGTCGTCTGACATGGCGGGGGTTGGCTAGTGCTCAGACGTGACGACAATGCAGTGATGATAAATGTTGACAAGAGATGGATAGAGTGAAGTGTTGGCGCCCCACCCCACCCCACCGGCCGGTTATCATGTTGGCCCCTCGGCCGGCCTCGGACTTGGCCGCAGCTCGGCATTGGCGAAACCAGAGTCAGCACTACTGACATTAACTACAGCAACGACACGACGATCAACGTCAATGCATGTAATGGCGCAGGTATGTAAGACATGCGCTTGGCGATGGATATGGAAGCCTGAGGTATCCAAGGCGAGGCATTCCGGCCTTCGTCGAGTGCATATGGCTCAGCTCAGATTAGATTACGATTCCTGTTGCGACCGAACGCCGGCTGACATGCCGGCCAAGGATCAACCTGAGCACTTCATGCTCCAGCGGACGGGACACAGCATGCCATGCATAGCAGTCAGGCTTCCTCCACGGCCGCTGGTGTTCGTGGCGCTGTTCGGTCACACAGAAGACAATGGCCAATGGCCAGGACGCTATGTGTCGCTAACCCGAGTGGCAGCGACCAGTGGCACTTGAGGCGTGTGCATTAATGAAGCCCTGTCTCATATGCCCACTAGTGCACCGGCGAAAGGCTCTGCAATTATGCACCGCCAATACCCGCAAGGAGTTTTATAGTCACAGCCCCAACGCGGATGGAAGTGCGGGATCCAACCCCCCCCCCCCCCCCCCGGGATGCGATGCGCGCCTGTGTGGCTTGGCACCCGCGGAACGCGTCGTGTTTAGAAACCCCCCGATGCCAACATTAGCCGCGGCTGTCGACAGCAAACGATATATAGGGGGAGGCTTCTGTGTCCCCAGGTGTCTCCACAAGGCTCTTAATACTTCTCTCGCTGGTCAGAGCCACATACACCACCATGGTCGCCTTGTACGCCGCGCTCCTTGCGCCACTCAGCCTCGCCCTCGCCGCGTCTGTGGTTCGCGCCGACGCCGCCACTTTCCCGCGCACACCCAACCCAGCGTCCGCCAACTACGTCCTCGGCGACCTCTCGCTCCTCCACGCCCGCCAACAATACAACCCCGGGTGCCCCGTGTCCCACCCGGTTCAGTGCGAGAGGTGGCCGAACGCATGCACACAGTTCGGCAAGACCTGCTGCGACCTCTCACAGGGCACCACCAGCTGCGACGCACAGTGAGCAGCCCAGACGCAGGTACACGCGCTGACAGCAGCGAGTACTGTTTTATGCACAAGGGCCAGGTCAAGTGCTGCGCCGTCGGCGACACTTGCGGTGGGTATCTTACAACCGCAAGCGCGCACTGACGACCAGACGATGAAGACGACACGTCCACGCGCATCGCTACACAGACCGTCGTCGTGACGGCGGGCGCCGGCGGGCAGGCTCCGCCGGTCGTGACGACCACCGTGGGCGGGGGCGCCAACCCGGTCGGTGGGCCCGCCGCTTCGGGCGGCGGCTCGGCCGCTGCGCCCCCTGGCGGAGCGGCATCACCAGCGCCGAAGCCTGCTGGGGCGGAGCGCGTACAGAACTCGCTGGGTGTGGCCGCCGTTGCGATCGCTGTTGGGCTTGTATCCGCCACTCTTCTTTAATGAGGCGCGGGAAAGGCGTGGTAACGCGAGGCTTATAGCACCGCCGCAGCGCCACAGCGACATTAACGCCGAGCAAGATGGGATGGAGCTGCTTTATTAGTTGCTGGGCGAGGCTTAAGCTATAGTCCAGCCAGTTCTGCCGAGGCACCCGGCCCCTTGCACCCTAAATGAACCATGCATGCGTCTGATACGCTGGGGCGATGCAGCGCTCAGGCGATGCTATCTGAGACGCGGCGGTGATTATGAGACGCGGAGATGAGCGCGGCACGGGCAAATCGAGGCACGAACCCACTGATGACGACGCTGAGGGTTGGCTTGACAGATGAATAAAGTCGGCCATGCTGCCAGTGTCAGCTGTTGAACACGCCAGCTACGATTTCGCAGTACATGGCAGCCGGCGACACTTAAAGCACTGGCTTGGTGGCTTGCAACCCCATCCCTGCCCCCACAGTCATGAGACTCTTCGCCCTCACCCTCCTCACTCTGACCACCCTCGCGGCCGCCGAGCTAGAGTCGGGCCACTTCAACCGCGGCGAGCTCGCCGAGTCGATCCCGGGTGGCATAGGCTTCGACGCGCTCGCGGGTGTATCAGGCGCCTCGCCCCGTGCCCTCGCTGAACGCGCGCTGGCCGAACGCGCCCCCTGCTCCGACACCCAGCCGTTGTACTGCAACAGATGGCCGAACCGCTGTGTGGGTTACGGCAAGATCTGCTGCGACATCACGTTCGGCGCGACCAACTGCGACGAGGGGTGAGTTCGAGAGGCGCTCAGCAACGCGCGCGGCCTGACCGCCGGCAGATACTACTGCTTCTTGCGGTATAGCGAGACGCGCTGCTGCCCGCTCGGCCAGAACTGCCAGGGCGGCCCGACAGTCTACACGACCTATGAGCCCGAGACGTACACGCGGACGTACACCCCCGATCCGGTGACCACGACTGTTACGGCGTCGACAAGCACATCGACCGTGACAGTTGCCGCGACGACCGTTGTGCAGCGGCCAGGCCGTGCGGGGAGGGCAGAGGCATGTGTTGGGCTGCTGGTGGTAGGGCTCCTCCTGGCATCGATGTAGGCGTAGTAACGGGCTTTTGCGCCAGCCTGTCTTCTATAGTATGCGCTTCATGTTCTAATCAGACAACTGAAGTCATGTTCGTGTTGCATGACGTGCACAACAGTAGGTCAGGCCTCCAATGGAGGTGCCCGTTGCGTACGGCAGCGACCGCGGGTGTGACAGGCACCAGGCGCCAAACTCAACTGCCGCCAACCAGCAGGCCGTATCCGACGCCGACAAAGGCGACGGAGAAGACCAGCGATGACACTCCTCTACCCGGCGTTAGCTACCTCCAACCATGCTTGAATACCCACAGCAGTACCCCGCGGCGGCGGTACATGGCCCACGCGTCGACAAAGTTGAGCGCGCTACAGCAGAGCACGACGACGCCGAGCGCGTGCGTGTCCTTCTCGTGCGCGAAGACGAGGATGGCGGCGCCGACGGTGATGTCGCGCGCGCCGCACATGGGCACGAGAATCGGGATGGGGTTGTTGTTGTTGCTGTCGTCTGTGGGCGTGGTGAACCCGAAGAAGACGCGCGCGGCGCTGCCGGGCGCCAGGAGATCCCACGCCCCGAGGAAGAGGTAGAAGATCCCGACGCCGACGGCGATGTATGTCAGTGCTGTGGTGAAGACCATGGTGATGTGGAGGATGTGAGAGTGGACCGTTGCTTCTTCAGCATACTGTAGCGTCATTAGGCAGGCACAGTGTGCTTCGAGTTCGCCCACCTTGGCTGGCACGTCAAAAGGAGCGGCGTTCCCGTGTCTGGCATGTCACGCCGGAAGCTTGTGCATCCATTGGTGCTGCACATCAGATATCTTGTCAGTGATATTCTGACAGAGAGACACGGTCAGAGGCCCGAGTGCCGAGGCTAGAGATAATGCAACAGCCGATCCAAGATCTGAGATCTCCTGGTCGAGATGAGGCGTCTCGGTGACTCACTCACTCCACCAGATTCAATCAGATACGTGGTGCGGGAGCGGGTGGCCGCCGTTGAAGACAGGTGCGACCGATAAAGCCCACGCACTGTACTCTGAGCCGCGCTTCCTGTCTCGCCACTTGCTGGCACAGATGGGCCAACAGGAGTGATCAGTCACCTTCTATCCGAGTCATGTTCAGGAGGCACCTTGCTCGCCTTGGCGACGACATGTAATGCGCCGCCAGCACGCCTGGTGCGATCGTACAGTACCTCCAAGGAGTCCTCAAGCAGTCCAACGGCAGCCACAGTGCCGTGTCCTGCAGAAATCGCATCCACAGCCGTATGTCCCGTACGCCCTCACCAAGTAGTTCTACCCTCGTCGGCGTTGTTACCGGTCGCTCTTGCATCACTGCACTGCTCTCAGCCTGACTTCCACATGCAACTTGAAAGCGACACTGGGCTAGCTCGCCCGAGATTGCAGCAGGAACCAACCCCGCCGTCCTCGTAATGTCATAGAACAGGAACAGAGTGGGTCGTGCACTGGACCGCTGCCGCCCGCCTACGCAGCACATGACCAGCCCGCTGGCACAGTGCAGTATCGTTGTGCTGTCGAGGCAATGCAGTGCAGTACTGCCATCGGCGTCTACGGTCGGATGCAAACCCGCGGTGTGATGCGATGCAATCGCGACACGGGCGGGCAGCGGTCAGGTCCAAACGCAAGGAGAAGGGGTGGCACTGTGTCTAAAGTGCCCGTCTCGGCCTCGCTGCCTTCATTGGCGGCCATCGGTGAAGCTCACCCGCGGTAAGCCTTGGGGACTCAAAGTCGATGTTCTTGGCACCGTCTGGGTGCTAGTGCTGGGGCATCTGTACCGAGGGTACATAAGACGCGCTGGTGCCGCGAAGAGCCAGCCCGCCAACTACCAAGCGCGACCATGCTCCTCCAAACCGCCCTCCTCGTTCTCAGCGGCGTGGCCGCGTACAGGCCCGAATATGGCCTGCCGATGGGAAGTGTCATTCTCCCCCCCCACATGGAGCGTGCAGTCCTCGACGAACGCCAGACGTTCCAGTGCACCATCCCAAGCTACATCCAGTGCCCAAACGACCCCGACCGCTGTGCAAGGCCGGGGTACAGCTGCTGCCCTGGCACCGAGTGGTCGTGCGAGACTGGAGTGTAAGACGCCATTGCCGAGCCAAACCAAGCTGACGACCAGCGCAAAGTGTTGGGACGGTATCGACGGCTGGAAATGTTGCACAGACGACATCAACAACGGCAACTGCAGTGAGTAGCGCACCGCGATCGCGGCGGGGTCACTGACACAATGTAGCTGGACTAGGCCCCTATGACGACTACGTCAACAACTTGAGGACCTCGTCACTCCGTGTCCCTGGGTTCACCTATACCCGCCCCGGCCCGACTGGTGGCAGCGGTGGCGGCGGGCTTCTTGACACGACCCCCGGTGCAGCTCCGACCGGCACGGGCCTCGGTAATGGTGCCAGTCCTACGGGCTCCGGAGCGGGCTCCGGCGGTGCCGACGATGCTGGTACTGGCGGTGGTGGCGGCGGCGGCACTGGTGGTGGTGGAGGCGGTGGTGGTGGCGGCGGCGGCGGGGGCGGCGGCGGCGGAGGCTCAGCCTACGTCATCCCCGCCGGCTCGGCATACGGAGCTGTCAACCTTGACAACCTCGACTACACCGGCGACTGGTCGGAGGCACCTATCAGCTGTAATGTGTTGGGCGAGGGCTCGGCACGCCAGATCACTGGCACCGGTGACGCGCAGATGCGCTTCTCCAGCGGCATTGCGGGCTTTGCCATCTCCATGAGTGCCGACGTCGGGCATACCGCCAGCATCGGCGTGAACAGCAACGACCTCGCGACGATCAAGGCGACCCAGTCCGGCAACAGGGTCATCCCGGATACCTCGACCGTCCTCGGAGCTGAAGGCGGCTGCCAGTTTGTGTACAAGTACGCGTTCCCGACCCCGAATCAGGAAAACACCATGCGTATCGGCCACACCGCGCCCATGCAGGTGCGCTCGGGAAGCTACGGTATCCAGCTCGACCGCATCGTCGCGTTCAAGAACAAGGCCGACATCGACAAGCTCCAGATCAAGTCCGAGGTCGTCGTCGCTGCCGGCCAGAACGCGGCTGGTGCCACCAGCTCGCGCGAGTGCGCCGCCGTCGCCGCTGCGCTCGCCGCCGCCGGCATGGTTGTTGTCGGGTGGCAGTAGTCGAGCCCTGTCGCTACGTAGAATCCTATGCACTGCTTGGACAATGTTGCCTTTCGCGTGTTTACTTTGGAAAGAAATCTAGTTGCCGCCCAGCCAGCGGGCAGCGGTCATGGTGCCCGCTGATAGTGAGGTGCGGACAAGTGGGTTTGATTCATGGCAGCCGTCCTTCAAACACGAGGAGACCTGCGTGCATGCGTTGGGCATGAGCATCGCACGCTTACCCAAGCCTCACAAAAAACTCAACCCTGTGGCGACGCGTGACGCGACTGACTTTGATGACACAGACTGTTCCTGGTGGCAGACCCCTCGACAGCTTCGCTCTATCGCCCTTACAATCAGGCACACGTGTATCGAGACATGGCATCGATCTGATCGTTGTCCAAGATACGCATGGCCAACTGCCGCAGAGCTCACTGGCCATCGGGCCCACCTCGGACAGGCATATCGCCCCAGATCTGCCCCTTCAGATCCGCAGACACCCGGGGCCCCGCCCGCACTGCCTCATACGTCTTGCCACCAGCAGCAGATCCATCATCCATCTTCGATCCTCTCATCCTTCCACTTCACTACTACTGACTCTACGCCTACAATGAGCCACTCTTCATTCCCAGAAGCAGCTCGCACAACGCTACACGACCGCGCCGTCGGCACGTTGATCGGCAGCGCGATCGGCGACGCCGTAGGGCTGTACACCGAGTTCCTCTCCAAGACTCGCATCGGCGACCTCTACCCCACGGGCAAGTTTACGCTCCTTCCTAGCCCAACACCCTTTGCACGCGACATGCACCGGCTCAAGCACGTCCCGGGCGAGTGGACGGACGACACGGACCACAGCCTGCTGATTATGCTCTCCTTCCTGCACAACGGCGCGCTCGAGCCGCGGGACGTCGCGAGCCGCCTGCATACCTGGGTTCTCATGGGGCTGAGGGCGACCGACACGCCCCCTCTCGGACTCGGCGCAACAGTCGGCGCAATCGTGCGGAGTGGGAATTATCTCGAGGATCCGGTCAAGGCGGCACACTCGCACTGGGTCAAGAGCGGGCACAAGGCCGCGGCGAACGGATCGCTGATGCGCACGCACCCCCTCGGCGTAATGTGTGTGCATCGCTCTCAGGACGAGACGTTTGAGATTGCAGCGCGGTTCAGTGCTATCACGCACGTAGACCCTCGGTGCGTCGTGTCGTGCATGCTCGCCACGGCGCTCGTGCGTGCCCTCATCCGCGGTGAGGTCAGCGACGAGGCCGGCGTCGACAGTTTGGTGGACACCACGATTGCCGACTATGAGGACCGAATCCGGCCCTTGTTTTGTTCAGAGGGTCCGTTCACTGCCGCCGATCCCGGACTCGACGTCGACGAGGTGTGTGGCAAGAAACGACTCGGCTGACGCCAGTTCAAACGCCCTGCGACCGCCACAACGCTTGCAGAGCTGGAACTAGACCAAGGAGGGATAGGATACGTCCTGAAAGCCCTCGGTGCAGGACTTGTGCTGCTCCGTCAAGCCATACGGCTATCCAAGTCGTCCACGACGCCACTGAAGGCGCGTTCAACGCTCTTCGAACCCCTCATGACCTCTCTCGTCCTGGAGGGCGGCGACGCCGACACAAACGCCTGCTTCGCCGGCGCCCTTCTCGGCGCGTATGTGGGCTACTCGTCACTCCCGACATGGCGGGACGGCCTCCTCCGTGGCGACTGGTTATTGCGCAAGGCAGAGGCACTGGCCATAACCCTCAACCTCGCCGAGGGCAGCTATGACGGAAAAGCGGACACAGACACACACCTCGACGGCGGGCGGGGGTTCTTGACCCCTGACGAGGTGAGTCAGCGTGGCGAGCAGGCTAACTCCAGGTCGAGCGGAGGTTTATGGAGCTGCAGGCGCGGATGGCTGCGGAAAATACGGCGTGGCTTGCGGCGCAGGAGCCAAAGAAGCGCAAGGGGTGGTTCGAACGCATGATGTGAAGCCAGTCCATGTGATCGGGCCATCATTGGCACGCCAGGTCTACAGCCTCCTCCCCATCCACTACTACTAGCCCACCACCCTCTGTCGGCAAGTCACCAATCAACTCTGAAAGTGGCGGCACCTCCACTGTCCACGGCGCAATGTCTGGTCCCAACCCCCCTCCCTGGTCAGGCGGGAAGAGCTGCCCAAGGGCAGCAATCCACCCTCCGTCTGCCGTGAATATGTCGTCGGCGATGTAGAAGTCGAACTCGGGTTTTGGTGCGGGAGGAGCCTGGGGAAGTGTTTCCTGTTCCGACACACTTGCTGGAGGAATCACAGCAAAAACTGGCTTCTCCTTGGCTGCCTGGCGGGCATGGCGGGCCTTGTCGACCACGTGCTGAAGAAGCGGAGCGAACGGGAAATCGGGGTCTGGTGTCAGATACAATTCGGACATGACTCACAGTTCTTGAGCTTGCCTGTGAGCATGTCAATGTCCTGCGCTGCTTGTGCAAGATCAACTGCGTCCGGGAGCAAGCAGGCTAGGTGCACGAGGTATCGTGCGGCGTGGGCAAGCCCCAGGCGGACGTTACGGTTTCCATGGCGCATCTTCAAGTCCTAAAGTGGTTGTTCAGTAGCTGTATCATCCTTGGATGACTCACGTCTTTTCCACTGGCCGCGCGGGAGACCAGCCTGCACGCCGCACGTGTGGCCGCTTTCAGGCCCGCCCGGCGAGTTGCTGGGATGCCCTCCAAATCTCGGACGTGCTGAATGGACTCGAGACGCACAAGATTGAACTGTAGTCTGACATTAGCAGAGAATGCCGAGGAGCTCACATCGCATAGTCCTTGATTGTCGTGACTGGCATGGTCAGCGAGCACGGCTGCGCAGACTCACTCTCCGTGACATGGAAGTGGGTGGGATCGAGCCCCGCGTCGTCGTAGTATGCGCGCCAGTACTCCTCCCACTCGTCAAGCCTCTGCATAAGGCCATAGACGACGGTGTCAATCGTCGCGTGGCTCGCCTTGCGTGCCTGAGCGTGAACGATTTCGAGTCGCAGCACCGCCACCTCGAGAAGCACGACGCACCGGCTGTCTTCTGCGTGCGCCAGCGGGTGCTCAAGCAGCTGGCGCGCGAGGCCGATCGATTCGTCGCGGTCGACCAAAGGCGGCCGGCCGTATGTGTGGCACATTCTGTGGTGTTAGGCACGGCGGATTGTGCACGGAGCACTCTCACTCGAGGTGTGTTTTCAGTGTCTAGGTCCAGTCAGCCTCGCACCTCCTGCCACTCACAGCAAGCCATACCCTGGCCCCATTGACCAGCGGTCGGTCCACCTCTATGCTGGACACATCCTTGGTCTTAGACATCTCCCTCACAAGCTGCGGTAGACAGAGGTGCAGGTCTAGGTCATACGCCATGGCAAGCGCGAGGTCTGGTGTCAGGCGTGGCAATGGTGGCGTCCAGTACTCACTTCCTGGCCGCCACGCCGTGTCACCCCAGTTGGCCAGGATGACTGGTGTCAGTGAAGCAATCGGGATTATCACCTACGCAGGGCTTGCACGTGCTCGAGAGAAGCGGTTGGGGAGAAGATGGTAGTGGACGCTAGGAGTTAGGCAAATCCGGCGCTATCACCATCACCACACCCACCGATCTTCTCGGAGAGCTGCACCAGCTGCCCACGTAGGGCGAGACCGGCGCGAGAAGTGTACCCTGCCTGTGAGCAAAACTCACTGTCCCCCTTACCGATCCCTGTGGAAGCCAGCTGGCCTGCGATGAGAATGGAGGCGATACAGAACGGTGAGCGGGCTCGCAGGCTGGTGTCAGCCGAGGCGGGACTCTGACGCACCTGTCCCAGGTGTCAAACTCCGGGTCAAAGACAGGAAGGTAAGCGTGTGGGCCTTGGAAGTATCTACTGGTGTTAGCGCGTCTTAATTCCTCACGCACAGGTCGAAGAGGTGCTCCGCCTCGCGTTCGGTGCAGTATCCAAGTTTGATGGCGTCAGCTTCCAGCGCTACAGCTCCATGAGGGGACGACATGGCCTCCCAGGCTGTCAGACGAGCGGCCTGCTTCGCCGTGCGCGTCATCTCATCATCAGCGATGTGAATCAAGCGCGGAAGTGGGTGGTAGATGCGTTCGGTCTCCGGTTCGCGCTCGGTACAGAGGAAAGAGCTGGCGGTGATCTTGGGTCGCTGGGGGGGGCAAAGAGAGCCAGCTGGCGAAGAGGACCCCAGAAGTAGTGAGTCATCTTCTTGCAGTGCCTCAAGGCTGCTAGCAAAAGAAGACAGTGAATCAGGTGAACTTGGGACCAGGTCCATCTCATCCTGCTTGGGAGCACCCCCACTGCTATCCAGAAGGCGTTGGAGCAGGTTCTGGACCCCCTGGATGGAGGACGACACGGCCTCCATCCGCGTCTCGAGCTGCGCCACACGGCTGCCGTCAGCGGCGGATCGCTCCCCCGACGCACTCCTGGTTCGTCCGGATGCGGTGCGACGACGCCTCGGTGGTGAACGTGCACTCGATCTTGAGCGTGGCGCACTTCACGCACGGAGGGTGGTGCCGCCCCACACAGCGGATCTTCATGCGATGGCAATTGTCCTGCTGTCAGCTAGGCGGCGTTTCGCGGTCGCGCACACATGCTCCTGCCCGTCAGCGGTGCTCCGGTTTAGACTTACGGCTGATGTTGGGCCCAGGACGTGGGTCGCGCTTGTCGTCCTTGGGCATGATCGGGTTGTCTGGTCAGTGGAGAAGAGAATCAAGTTGTCACACGTCCCCACCAACCGCACGACATGGATGCTTTACCTCCTCACCCCATGGCAGATGCGTGCCCGGAATATCACCGTCTCGCGTGTCACCGTGCGCAGCCGCCCTCAGAGACGATGCGCTCCACTTTCGGGAAAGGCGTCTGTTCGGCGCGGCGGTCGGCTTATCACGATCATCGAGTTGCGTTAAGCGCTCTGGCAACCCAATATGGTTGCCAAATGTCTTCGGGGCGCAAGTCGGCCCGAGGGGGCACACTTCGCGATACACAATCTTCTGGGTGATATGGGCAACTGGCAGCGGGCAAAGATCTTGGCACATTCTCAATCCTCAGGGCTGTTGCCGGTCCGAACTGTTCTGGCTCAGAAGCATAAACGCGGGCTACAAGCGTTGGGTGGCGGACGCACTGCAGAATAAGAGCTCAGATATCATGGCCCTCGCAGGCGCGTTCCGCGTCACCCGCATATCAGACACTGGTGTGACTGACGTCCAGCACAGCACAACAATCAATATCGGAAGGCCGGCCTCGCCCTCCTGATAACCTGGCGCCCCACTCACAAACTCAGATGCAATTCGTAAAGCCACCATGTGCGCACTGCCATCATATCCTGTCGGGCTGCCCCAGAGACGGAAAGTACCGAAGATCTGGGCGCCGCCGTCGGTCTCCCCCGGCCAACAACACACTTCTGGCGAGCAGCAATAGATGCAGCGACCACTGTGCCAAGCACATCTCTGCGCACGCAGGCGACGCTGCCGATGCCGTCGGCCCTGAGGTACCGATCTGAACCAGACAGCATAGTGCATCGCGTGGACTTTGGTCAGCTCCATCGCTCCTTCATCGGGCTGAGGCCGGAACCTTGCGCCGATGGCCAGTTTTCCATCCATCACACCCAACGCTGCTGCGACCACTATCGACTGCACTTCCCCGCACAGTTGCAGTATCGAGCCCATCGGTGTCCGGGGTACCGATATGGCCCC
Organism: Vanrija sp. TS_01; assembly: GCA_026725045.1. Lineage (NCBI taxonomy): Eukaryota > Fungi > Basidiomycota > Tremellomycetes > Trichosporonales > Trichosporonaceae > Vanrija > Vanrija sp. TS_01. Next base: position 118,679 of record JAPKIE010000032.1, read on the forward strand.
ACGGGCAAAGCTTTAAAACTGGAGTGCTTGGCAACGACGACAGCAGCACCTCCGCAGCCTGCTGCTTCGAGCAGTACCGACCCCCCAGCTCGCCCACAAACCATGATCACCGACATTGAGAGACACTCGTCGCTTGACGACAAGCCCAAGATCGAGCACGACGACCCGGTCGGCTACAGTGAACATGCACTCGTCAACATCGCGGTCGAGCGTATCACCGAAGCGCCCGACTTCGCCGACGGAGCGAAGGAAGCAAACGACCGCGAACATGCTCTGTCCTTTCGCGACGGGTGCCGACACTACCCTGGCTCCCTGCTCTGGGGGATCGGCATGTCCTTCACCATCGTCATGGAGGGCTACATCACTTCGCTCAGCCGAAACTTCATCACTTTCCCCGCTTTCGCCCGCAAGTACGGCGTCTGGCAGGAGGCTCAACAGCGCTGGGTGATCAACGCAAAGTGGCAGGTCGCCATGGGTAACATGGGCATGATCGGCACCCTCATCGGCTTGGTTATCATGGGCTTTGTCACCGACAAGTTTGGCCACCGCTACGTCATGATGGTCGGCCTTGTTCTCATCGTCGCCTTCAACTTTATGACCTTCTTCGCGCCTACCGTCGAGATCCTTGCGACCGCAGGTCTGCTGGGAGGTATTCCGAACGGCCTGTTCGGTATCCTGGGCTCGGTTTACGCTTCCGAAGTCGCTCCACTCCCTATCCGGGGCTTCCTCACCTCCTTTGTCAATATCTCGTGGATCATCGGCCAGTTCGCCGCCTCTGGCCTCATGACCCGCATGGTCAAGATTGACACTGTCTGGTCCTTCCGCATCCCCATGGCTATCACCTGGGCATGGCCGGTGCCTCTCTTTATCATGGCTATCTTTGCGCCCAACTCGCCGTGGTGGTGCGTCAGACACGGCGACTACGCTGGCGCCGAGCGCTCCCTCCGTCGTTTGGCCTCGTCCAAGTACGTCACGGCCGCCGACACCCGCCGCTCGCTGGCTCTCCTCGTCCGTACCAACGAACTCGAGAAGTCCATGAAGACCAAGGCATCAGTCTGGGAGTGCTTCCGTGAAACCAACCTACGCCGCACCGAAATCGCGTCCATGACCCTCGCCACACAGGCGTTCTCCGGACAGACATTCGCCTACGGCGCGACTTACTTCTTTGTCATGGCTGGGCTGAGCACCAAGGACGCGTACAACATGGGATTTGTGTCAACTGGCGCGGCATTCGTCGCTACGTGCATCTCCTGGGTCCTCAACGGATGGGTTGGGCGCCGCCCGCTCATTATCTACGGCTTCAGTGTCATGACGGGCATTCTGCTGGTGATCGGTGGCCTAGCACTTGTGGACAAGCAGTCGCATATCTGGGCACAAGCCGGTCTCTGTGTTGTCTGGCTGTTCGTGTACTCGATGACCATCGGCCCGCAGTCGTTCGGCCTCGCCGCAGAGGTGTCCGCCACACGCCTCCGCTCGCAGACCCTCGCCATCGCCCGCTTCTTCTACGTCCTCATGTCCTTCTTGTGCAACACGATCGAGCCATACCTCATTAACCCCACGGCACTCAATCTCAAGGGCAAAACAGCGTTCGTGTGGTTCGGCACCTCACTCCTCACCGTTATATGGTGCATCTTCCGCATGCCGGAGACCAAGGGCATCACATACACCGAGCTCGACCTCTTGTTCGAGCACCGCGTGGCTGCGTGGCGCTTCAAGTCGACCAAGGTGGACGTAACAGAGGAGATCGAGGAGTAGGCAGAGACGGATTCTAAGGGCAGAGGGGCAATTACCGGGCCGCAAGCGAGAGCGGTAAGAAAACATCGGGGATGGATGCAAAGTTAGTTGATGGGCGGCGCTGTGGCGTGGGGCTTGCTTCAAGTGGTACCTCGTTTGTCATCCAAGTTTGCTGCGTTCAGAAGGTGCAGACTTGATCCACTGTCTTTCCGGTAAACGCCTCAAGCCTCATTTGGAGTGCAGTCCCGGTTTTGGGCCACTACTTCACTACCGGTGTCGATCGCAGCTTACATGTCAATCAGCGACACCAGCGTTTCCGCCATGCCAACACGCCGACTCCGTATGGCCGGGGAATGGCTCCCCCACATGGGACTGCCTGGATATCGAAGACACCGAGATCTAGCAATTATGTCAGCGGTACCCTTTTGTTCAAGCACGTTCGCGGTCCATGGCGGTGTGCAGTCAACGCTCACAACTCCAACCCAAGATTTACACTCACGTGGCTGCGCCGAGGTCTTGCCGATGCTTGGTCATCCAACTCCTGCTGCGCGCATGCCACTTACCATCTCGACGCCCACTGGCAGCTCCTGAGTCGCCGACAGGCGTTGCCCGTCTAGCCGCCCATCAAAGGCCCCACAACACACTCGGCGGCAAAGGCGACAGCTCGGGTATCTGCAACTCCGGGCCGAACTATCTCGGCGCGTCGGCGGCAACACGCCCGCCCTCCCTGAGGTGCTGCGGCCGGCCGGTATCCCAGCCCTCCTCACCCGCCAGACGACGAACATATAGGGCTGCGTCCGCATCCGCAGGGCAGGCCCGCTATGACTCAACTGGCGCCAAGGACACCGTGAGCGCGTAATAGACCGCCCAGCCACCCTCGGAATATGAACGCACGCCGACAAAGCGGCAAGGCAAGCGCCTATGCCGGATCCGATTCGGGCTTCACTGGCTTGTACTGATTCAGCGCACGCCGCTGCCGACCGCTTAGTTGCTGACGTCTTCCAATGCCGTGGGGAAACCGCTGGCTCGGTGTGGGGTCGGTGTTGTGCGGCCTGGATCTGACACGTGTGGCACTTTGCCCAGTCGGCCGGGTCGGCGACATCCTCCTCATAAATACCTTTATTCGCAGCCCCACCGGGCCCCATCCGTCCACACCTCGCCCAGCATGGCAGACAGCACCCTGGAACCCCCCGCACAGGAGTACCGGACCCTCTCGTGGTTCCGCCTGCGGTCGCCGATCGTCCAAAACCTCATTTGCTCATGCGTCCTCGCCATGACCCCCGGCATCCTCCTCGCCATCACGGCCATGGGCGCGGGGGGCGGCAAGCCGAACACTGTGTCCTTTTTCGCCGTAAGCAATGTTATACTGTACAGCGTGTTTGTCTGTGAGGAACCCATCGAAATGATGATGAGCTTAGGGGCTGACACCCCCAGTATCGTCCATCCTTGCCGGGTCGGCAATCAACATGTTCGGCCCGCGCTACTGCCTCGCGTTCGGCTCTACGGGGTACGCGATGTACGTCGGCGGCCTGTGGTACTTCTCCAACACTGGGAAAGAGCCGTTCGCGCTCTTCACGGCCGCTTACCTCGGCGTGACGGCCGGCTTCCTGTGGGACGCGTCGGGGTACACATCGCAGGCGTACGCGCCCGAGAAGCGCAAGGCGCTCTTCATCGCCCAGCAGTGGAGCATCATCTGCATCGGCTCGGCTGTCGGCAGCGCGATCGGCCTCAGCGCCAACTTCCACAAGACGAAGGCGGCGGGCGTCGGGCCGGCGGTGTACGGCGCGTTCATCGGCATCCACCTCCTCGCGGGGGTCATCGCACTGTGCTTCATCGTCGACCCGCGCACCGTGCGCCGCAACGACGGGACGTACCTCGCCGTCTTTCCGCATGTCGGCCTGCGTGAGGAGCTCAGAGGCATGTGGGAGACACTGCACAACCCCCGTATCATGATGTTCATGTTTGCGGCGTTCGCACTCGACCTGTGGCTCCCGATCCTGGGCAGCTGGAACTCGTTCACGTTCAGCCTGCGGGCGCGCACGCTCAACTCGATGGTGTTCTATCTCATCCAGAGTGAGTGGCACTTGCGCACTCGCCCCCGCCACGTCGCTGACACCCCAGTCCCGTCGGCCTTCTTCTGCAACTGGCTCGTGTCGACAGAGCTTGTGACATCGCGCCGGAAGCGGATCGCGTACGCACTGACCTGGGCGACGGTCATCAACGTGGCGGCGTGGGCCGCGTGGATTCAGTATCTCGCCAAGCACAATCTCGACCGGCACCAACCTGGCCCGGCGCTCGACTGGACAATGGGGCGGCGGTGGGCCGAGCCGTTCGGCGTGGGTCGATGAGCTGCTAGCCGCCACGGCACGGACTGACAGCCCAGATCTACCTTCTCATGGGCATCATGGCGCCAGTGCTGCGCAACTTCTGCCTGTACATGTGCTCGATCGCGTCTAACGACCCGACCAAGCAGGCACGGTACAACGCCGTGCTGCACAGCATGCCCCAGGCGGGCATCTGCCTGGCCTTTGGCGTCGACAGCACCAAGATCCGGTACCTGTACGAGGCGGCGGCGTGGTTCGGCGTCACAATCGCGTCGCTCGTCGTCGCTGCCATCGGCGTGGCGCTGTATGCCACCGAGACACTATATGGCGCCGCAGGCGAGGAGAACGTCATCGTGCCCGCTGTAGAGGCTAAGAGCCTCGGGATCGACACGCACGGCGAGATGGTCACGGTTGATGGTAAAGACGGCGCACATGTTGGTGTGCGGGGCGTTGAGGAGAAGAGGGGATAGGGCATGTGGAGGTAGTTGTAAAGGTCTTGTCAATGTTGGTGCGGACCAAGCCCGGATCAGATGAAAGAGTTCAAACCATGCGACCAATCCATGCTGCCGCGCTGCCAGTGCTACTCTGCAAGCCCACCCACCCACCCCGCATAGTCATAAAATCCATTAAAGAAGAGTAAACATAGTGTACAGACTAGTCCCAGAGCCACGAAATAAGCTTGATCCAACCCTTGGCGTGCTGGTCGGGCTCCTCGGGCGTGCGTTCAACCTCGCGGAGGATGGCCTCGAGCGGAATGTCCTCAAGACGGACCCACTTGGTGCGCTTGATCAGCTTCCAGATGGTGTAAGCGGCGGTGACGAGGCCAATGTCGAGGTACGAGGTGATGAATCCGGCCGCGGACCAGTTGCCCTTGGTGAAGACACGGAAGCCGTTGGTGAGAAGAAGGAGGATGGTGAAGAAGAGGGCGACGGCGGACGCGTAGGCTGGGAGGGAGGGTCAGAAGATGGAAAACAGGAGGCGAGCACACCACTACTCACGGGTCCAGGTGTTGTGCCACGGCAGGCGGCGGGGGTCGATGTTCTGCTTGCGGAGAGCAGCGTGCAGACGAAGGTGGTTGAAGAGGATGGCACCCCACGAGATGAGGACACCACAGCCGACGAGGTTGAGGAACCAGTAGAAGACGGTGAGGGCATCCGACGAGAGCGACATGAAGGCCAGGAAGGAGAAGAGGACGAAGCTCGAAACAGCAACGTACGGGACACCCCAGGACGTGGTGCGCAGGAAGATGCTCGGGGCGTGGCGCTTAACGGCGAGACCATAAAGGACACGGGATCCAGCAAGAAGCGCCTGGTTACCGGCCGACCAGGCCGAGGTGATGACGACGGCGTTGACAATCGACGGGATGGCCTTGATGCCGGCGGCCGAAGCAGCAATGACGAACGGCGAGGTAGCGGCAGTTCCCGAGTCCTCCTGAATGCGCGGGTCGTCCGAAGAGACGAGCATTCCGACGATGAGCACGGAGAGCACGTAGAAGATGGTGATACGAGCGAACACACGCTTGACGGCCTTGGGGATCGCCTGGCGGGGGTTGCGCGTCTCGGCGGCGGCCATGGCGACCGACTCGGCACCGGAGAAGGAGAAGATGGCGTTGATGAGCACAGCCCAGAAGCCGAGGAACTTGCCCCACGCGCCCTCAGCAATGAAGGGGACGAAGGGGCCGGGGTTCTTCCAGTAGCGGAAGCCGACGCGCTCGACGCCCTTGACGCCGCCGCAGGCGGTGATCAGGCCGAAGATGATAAGGCCGACGATGAGGAGGATCTTGATGATGGCAAAGCCGAACTCGATCTCACCAAAGTAGCGCACCTTGGCGAACGCGACGACGGCGGTGATGACGATGAAGACGACGATCCAGATCGCCGCGTTGAGGTCGGGCCGCCAGAAGGCGATGAGGACGCAGATGGCCGAGATCTCCGAGGGCACCGAGAGCCAGTTTCCGTACACGATGTTCCAGCCGAGGGCAAAGCCCAGCGCCGGGTCGGCGAGCAGCTCGGCATGGCGCACAAACGAACCGGTAACAGGGACGAGGGCGGTGACTTCTCCGAGAGCGAACTGGACCGCGCACACGATGAGGCCGATGAAGAGGTACGCGAGGAGCGAGCCGAGCGGGCCTCCGGTCGCAATCGAGCCGCCGAGTGAGAGGAAGAGACCCGTGCCGATGGAGCCTGGGGGGTGAGGTCAGCGCGAGCGTGGGACGGAGGGGCTAGCACGACGGGTGCGCGGTGGGCTGCGCGGGCACGGGCGAGTGCTTATCTCTTGTGCGGGCAACGCATCGACCCGTGCGTTGTGCGCTTCACCGCCGGATGTGGACGGCCACGGTGCTTGCGTGCGTGCGTGCCCGCCGCCAACGGCGACCTCTTCCCCAACAAATTCTACTCACCCGCGAGGGCAATCATCGACAGGTGGCGCTGGCTGAGCCCCTTCTGGAGGTCACGCTGCTCATTGGCGCTGTAGTCGCTGGCCGAGTCGACCGTGTACCCCGGGTCGGTCTCCTTCTTGTCGGCGCCAGCGGAGCCGGAGCGCTCGGCGTCGAGCGCGCCGGGGTGGTAGTACTCTTCGCCGCGTTGGCTCTTTTCGTATTCTGCCATGGTGGTGTGTCGGTGAAGAGAAGATGCACGGGGGCGAGCAGGTTTGTTTTTATCAGCTGGCCGTCGTCTGGTGCGTGAGCACGCAACGGGCTAAGGCGCCAGCCTAGAGCCTGCCACCGTGGGCAGCAGAGACAGTGCCATCTGCCTGATTAAAAAATACAGATGGCGTCATCTCGCTAAGGCCAGGAGCAGCAGGCAGGCAGACAGGAGCATAGCATGCGGTCGTCGAGTCGAGGAACAGGATTGCAAGAGGAACGCGGCGGGCTGGGCATGTGACACCGAGCGAGCCAGTGGCTGCCGCGGTGCGGGCCTTGAGCGCGCTGCGGCGGTTAAGGACTTGTTTGGCTCGTGTCCCTGGGCCGCATCCGCGCTTCTCGGTGTCTGGCGTGGTAACGGCGAGGAGAGGTCAGAGGGACAGACAACGGATTCAGGCCTAGAGCTCTCGCCCAGCACAGTCAGTCAGGCTGCATGCAGCCTGCTCTGCATCGCGCTACGTCCACTGCCTCGGCTCGCCGCCGCCAAATGCGGCGTGACCCTTGGCAGTTTTGACTCAGACAACATGGTAGAGTTTGCAATCGCCTGATCTGCCAAATACCGGTGCTGGTGAGCTGCCTGCGTGGGCGCGCGGGAGGACGACATGCTTAGGCTGTGCCTAGCAGCCCAGCATGCAGAGCGCTACTGCCGCTAGCTCGTGCCAACAAGAACGCCGCCCTACTGCGTCCAGGAACTGGCGATCAGCTTTCTGGCTGCCCATCGCTCTAGCGTGCTATTCATGAGCGAGCACATGCAACACACAACGACCAGCCCCATCACGCGAGCAGCATTCCTCTCGCCCAGAAAACGGCGGCACGACGGCACGCTGGCCGCACCCGCAGCACATCTACCGCACCGCCAAGGGAGTGTCGAGTCGGCAAATTTGTCGCAAAAACGTCGACCAGGGCCTTGGCAAGGGTGACCCTGCTCGGCCGTCAGCCGAGACCGACTGAGCACGCCATCGCGACATCTCTTCATGAGCCGAGCTTGGATCTGCATGTACGAGAATGGAACAGATTCCAGCAGACTAGAGGGGGGTGCATGTGGTGTGCGTGACGGCTGCCGGCAAGTCTGCATACAGCGTCGTACATATGCACACTAGCACACTGCCGTCTGGCCTGCGCTCCGCGTGCGTCGTTACGGCCGAATGGGCGGACTTGCATTCGACACGACTGGCAAACCACCTGGCCCACAATCTTATCGCATGACGTGACTGCCCGCCGCCAAGCCACAACGCCCAGATCAGATCGCCACCCCGCTCGGTTGTCGGCAGAGGCAGGTATGCAGGGGTAGCTGGTACGCGCAGCATCGAGAGCGTTTCGTACCGGCGGCATGCACGCTAGCCAATGTTCTCGGCTCGCCGCGCTGCCGAGTGGGAGGAGGGCGCCACCGCGCCATGTCCGAGGTCTCAGCACATTCATTGTCCGGCTACGGCGCGAGCTTGATTGTCCGACTACATCATCTCGCCGTCTCTCGGAAGCGTCCTCGTCCATTCGCCACCCGCCTAGACATCCGCACGCCACTGCTGGTTCTGGTTACCGTCGTAGCAGCGCCAGGTCTGCACGGCGCCGAACGCGCCGTCCTTGTTGTCGAGGCACTGGTCGAGCGTGGTGATCGTCTTGGCGTCGAAGCCTGCAGCGTCAGCTCGCCCCACCCCCGCCGCCACTCACTCGTCCCAAGCTGCTGGAACACGCCGTCATGAAAGCTCCACTCGTACCCGACCACCCACGGCTCGGTCGGGCAGATGCCCAGGCGCGCGACGTTGCCGTTCGCCTGGTTGTACCCGCCGCCCGGGGTCGCGCCGGCCACAAGGCAGTAGTTGTACCCCTCGAGCTGGACGCGGGTCGCGCCGTCCTTGAACACGAAGCGGACAGGCTTCTCCGAGCACGGCTTGCACGGCTGACTGGGGTGTCAGTGGAACCGCGCGCCACTCACATGGCAATGTCGACGCTGTCGCCATAGTACTGCGACGTGGTCTGGATGCACAGGTCGGTGCGGCCCGCGGGGTGGATCACGGACATGTAGTCCGCGCGCTTCAGCGGCGTTGCGGCGGCGATGGTGGCGAGGGCGAGGAGGGTGGCGGCGAGCATTGCAATGTGTCGCTGTGGTAAGTGGTACCTGGTGCTCAGTCGGCTGCCTCGCTCTTTTATGCCCCTGGGGGGGGGGGGGGGGGGGGGGGGGGGGGGGGGGGGGGGGGGGGGGGGGGGGGGGGGGGGGGGGGGGGGGGGGGGGGGGGGGGGGGGGGGGCCGGCGGGGGCGCCGCCCCCCCCCCCCCCCCCCAGGCGCCTGTCTCGCATGCGTCGGACATGG